>CAUYQV010069441.1:0-11028 GCA_963574575.1 Galagoides demidoff
ATGTTTTGATACAATGACTAAGCAAATGACATGAAATTTATGTTAACCAGCTTGATGAAAGTATTTCAAATTGTATATGAAAACAGCACAATGTACCTCATGTTTGCATTAATGTATACAGCTATCAATTAATAAAAAAAAAGAAATTTTTTTTTCTATGAAATATTTTTGTTCTTTGTTCTTAAACCAAGGACAAGTCTTACACCAGGACTTGCGATTATTATAGTTCAGTGTGAAGATTATTCTTATGCTATGTGGCATAGGATAGCTGAGACGTAATGTAGCCTTGATATCAGTCCTAGTTTCATTATTTTTCTGCAGGTAAATATTAAAATTTTTCTATTAGAAAATCTTAAAATTCCAGACTTTTGAGAGTATTATGGAAGCTGTTGCAATACATTTTTAATGCTGATATAATAAAAATCTTTTAAGGGACCATGTCAATATAGAAGTTGGATTAATACATGAATTATTTTTATACATTTTCAAAGCTATGTCCTAAATGTACCCTTTAAGATAAATACATAGAAAGTTTAAAAAAAGTATAGATAGACTTGTAAGTATAATATGTATACCAAAAATATGTACAACTATTATATGACAATTAAAAAAAAAGAGCTAGAAACATCATAGTACCTGATTTTAGATGCATTACAAAGCTACAGCAATCAAAACAGTGTGGTACTGGCATAAAGGCAGACCAATAAAACAGAATAAAGTCTAGAAATAAATACATATATATACAGTCAACTGATCTTCAACCACAGTGCCAAGAATACACAAAGGGAAAGAATAGTCTCTTCAATAAACAGTGCTGGGATAACTTATTACCCACATGTAAAAGAATAAACTTGGACCCTGGTCTTATACCACATAATAGAATCAACTCAAAATGGATTAAATATTCAAACATAAGACCTGAAACTATAAAATCTCTACAAGACAATAAACAGGAAAAGCTTCATGACATTGGTCTTGGCAATAATTTCACAAATATGGGCTTGGCGCCTGTAGCTCAGTAGTTAGGGCTCTGACCACATACACGGGGGCTGGTGGGTTTGAATTTGGCCAGGGTCTGCTAAACAACAGTGACAATTATAAGAGAAAAACAGCCAGGCATTGTTGCAGGTAGTCCTAGCTACTTGGGAGGCTGAGGCAATAGAATCACTTGAGTCCAAGAATTTGAGGTTGCTGTGAGGTATGATCCACGGTACTCCATTGAGGGTGACAAAGTGAGACTCTATCTCAACAAAAAATAATTTCATAAATATGATGCATAGCCAAAAATATAAAAGTAAACAATCAAGACTGCATCAAACCAAAAACCTTCTACACATCAAAGGAAACAATCATCGAAGTGAAAAGGCAACTGACAAATGGGAGAAAAATATTTTAAAACTATATATCTGATAAAGGGATAATCTTCGGAGTATACAAGAAATCCTACAACTCAATAGTTTAAAAAAGACTAATAACATAATTTTAAAATGGGCTAGAGATTTGAATGGACATTTCCCCAAAGAAAGCATAAAAATGTCTAACAGGTGCATTAAAAAATGCTCAGTGTCACTAATCATCAGAGAAATGCAAATCAATGAGATAGCTCATGCCCAGGATGGCTATTACCAAAAACAAAAACGGGGGGGCACCTGTGGCTCAAAGGAGTAGGGTGCCAGCTCCACATACCAGAGGTGGCGGGTTCAAACTTGGCTCTGGCCAAAAACTGCAAACAAACAAACAAACAATAGGTTTTGGTGAGGATAGGAAAACTTACAAGTCTTGCATAGTGTTGGTGGGAACACCAAGCGATGCAAAAGCTATGGAAAACACTATAAAGGCTCCTCAAAAAACCAAAAATAGAACTACCATATGATTCAATAATTTCACTTTTGGATATTTATCTAAAATAATTGAAATCAGGATCTCAAAGAGATATTAGCACATCTATGTTCGTTACAGCACTATTCACAATAGCCAAGGTTTGGAAACAACCTAAATGTTCATCAACAGATGAATAGGTTATAAAAATGTAGTATATGCATATAATAGAATACTATACAACCTTTAAAAAAGAAGGAAAGTCTGCAATATGTGACAACATCATTGAACCTGAGGATATTATGCTAAGTAAAGTAAGCCAGAAACAAATAGTGCATGACTCTATGACATATGTACAATAGTCAAATTCATAGGATCAAAGAGTGAAATAATATTTTTAAAACCCTTGCTCTTATATAGGTCCATCCTACCCCAGAGCTGTTAATGTCACAGATTACATCTTTATACATTGTGCTCACCAACATATAGTATAATTTACATTTTAGCCATTTGTCTTTTGAATGACATAGGAAAAATGTAGTATTATAATTTGTATTTCCCTCCAGCAGCCAAACTTCTCCATCCTGGAGGGGATATTGTAGCCAGGCTATGTTGCAGAAGATTAATTGCTTCTTCTGAGGGTTTGGGGGTCAGGTTGTTCCTGGTTATTCAAGATACATCTCAAGGGAGACTTCATCTTAGAAGAACTGGAGTCCATCTGAAACTCAACCTGAGGGATGCCCACAATCCTGACTACCCTACAGTGCATGACAGCTGGTAGGCAGCCGCCTGTCCAAATTAGTCATGCTTACTGGTGTGGGGGTTGAACTCCCTTCCTCGTCTAGCAGGTTCCTCCCGCACAACTCCTTGGGACTTCTGGGTTTAGTGGCTTCCTTCCTGCACCCCCACCCCCCGCCCACTGCTTTGTGGTGAGAGTGGTGACTCCAAGTTTCAGAATTACCCCAGTAGGTCTTACCACATGCCTGCCCCAGAAGAATGAGTGCCCTGAGAAGGTTTTCCAAGTACAACAGCCTGAGGGAGGGAGGAGGCCAGGAAAGAGGCCATGGCTGGGACAGGGTGGCTAAAATCCAGGCCCTTTGCCCCCATTTTCCTGTATATGAGTAAGTTCAGTAGGTGGTGAGTAACAATCTACCAAATTGCCTTCCTCCCACAGGTGACTGTGTTAAGTATGAAGTAATTCCAGTGCTCAAAGAGCTGACCCCAAACAGGACAAATAATAGGTCCAGATATCAAAGGCGCCCCCATCCACCCACCTGAGGAAGTCTGACAGGACGCTATGGCTATGTGTTCCAGAGCTTCTTCTTTTTTTTTTTTTTTTTTTTTTTTTTTGCTAGAGCCAGAGCTCACTTTGTCATCCTTGGTAGAGTCCCGTGGTGTCACAGCTCACAGCAACCTCCAACTCTATGCTTAGGCAATTCTCTTGCCTCAGCCTCTCGAGTAGCTGGGACCACAGGTGCCCAACACAAGGCCCAGATTTTTTTGTTGCAGTTTGGCCAGGACTGGGTTCAAACCCGCTACCCTCGGTATATGGGGCCAGTGCCCTACTCACTGAGCCACAGGCACTGCCCTGTCCCAGGGCTTCTAACATCCATCAGGTGACCTGTTCCTTGGGAGGGCTCTAGAATAAAGGGGGTGGGTCCCTCGTAGGTGTACTGTAAGTTATTGCATGAAGGCACCAGTAGCAAGAGTCCTTTCCTTTCCACTCCAAAAGCCTCAGATTGTGCTTAAAAAGACTGCCATGGCAATTTCAACCAACAACAAAAATAAAGAAATGGGACTTAACTAAAGTGAAAAGTTTCTGTACAGCTAAGGGAACAACAACCAAAGCAAATAGACAACCTTCAGAATGGGAAAAGATATTTGCATATTATGAATCAGTCAAAAGCTTGATAATTAGGATCTATAGAGAACTCAAATTAATCAACAAAAAAAAAGCCAATAATCCCATATATCACTGGGCAAGAGACATGAATAGAACCTTCGCTAAAGAAGACAGATGAATGGCTAACAAACATATGAAAACATGCTTATAGACCCTAATCATCAGAGAAATGCAAAATCAAAACCACCCTGAGATATCACCTAACCCCAGTAGGAATGGCCCACATCACAAAATTTCAAAGCTGCAGATACTGGCGTGGATGTGGAAAGAAGGGAACATTTTTACACTGCTGGTGGTTCTGCAAACTAATACAACCTTTTTGGAAGGAAGTATGGAGAATCCTCAAAGAACTCAAATTAGACCTGCCATTTGATTCTGCAATCCCATGACTCAGCATCTACCCAGAAGAAAAAAAATATCATTTTACCATAAGGACACTTGCACTAGACTGTTTATAGCAGCTCAATTTACAATCGCCAAGATGTGGAAACAACCTAAATGCCCCCCAACCTAGGAACGGATTAACAAGCTGTAGTGTCTGTATACCATGGAATACTATTTAAAAAGATGGAGACTTTACACCTTTTGTATTAACCCGGATGGAGGTGGAAAACATTCTTCTTAGTAAAGCATCACAAGAATGGAGAATCAAGAATCTTATGTACTCAATTCTGATATAAAGACAGTAGATGATCTAATACAAGGTGGGGGGTGTAGGGGAAGGAGGGAGCGGGTAAAGGGGAGGAGCAAGGGGGATGGGGGATCACAATGTATGGTACACCTCTTGGGGGCAGGATTCAATTATAAGAGGGACTTTAAGTAACAAATGCAATCAGTGTAGCCTAATTGTACCCTCAATGAATCCCAAACAATTAAAAAAAATACTCTTAGTAATGGGCCCTAGTTTATACTTGTAAGCCCAAATTGCAAGGTCCTAAACTGTAGAAAACAAATTTATAACAATAGATTGGGGCAAAATCTGAATGCAAGGCTTCTTTCTTTCTTTTTGGTTTTGTGGGGCTTTTTGATCTTTTTAAAACATCTTATTCTGGGAACTTCACACACACAACACTCAGAAAGCATAATATAATAAACCATATTCTCAACAATCATCTTGTGGCCAATCCTATTCCTTCTCTGTTCCTACTCTTTTTTTTTTAAAGGAAGAAAAGCATCACAAAAAGATCAAAGAGTGATTAGGACTGTTATTTGGAATAAATTAAACTGTTTAAAATAATAGTTACAATTCTGTGAACAACTATGGGTTAGACGCTTTACATAGAGTATCTTGTCAGATCTTCACATCAGCCCTGCTAAATTGGCATTGTTATCTCAGTATTTTAGATAGAGGAATTGAGGATAGAAAAGTTAAACAGTTCCCCAAAGTCTGATTCAAACTTTGCAGGATATAGCCTTTTCATGCTACCCAGAGAGGGGCCCACATAGCATTGTTCTGGATTCCTGACATAATTTGAAGGGAAGCTTTCACAACGTCCAGAGCCTTTGATGTCTTGCAAATGAAAAAGGAAGATGTCCTCAAATTCTTTGAAGCAGGAACTCAGTTAGGGGCACCAACCTTGACTTCCAAATGGAAGACTGGTGACGTCTATATCATCAATCTTAAAGAGAATCTGAGAGAAGCTTCTGCTGGCAGCACACACCATTGTTGCCACTGAAACCCTGCTGATGTCAATGTCATACCCTCCACGAATACAGGCCAGCAAGCTACACTGAAGTTTGCTGCTGTCACTGGAGCCACTCCTATTGCTGGCAGCTTCACTCCTGGAACTAACTGGATCCAGACAGCATTCTAGGAGTCACATCTTCTGGTGGTTACTGATCCCAGGGCTGACCAGCAGCCTCTCACAGAGGTGCCTTAAGTCAAGTTGCCTACAAGTGCTCCGTGCAACACAGATTTTCCTCTGCATTATGTGGACATCACCAACCCAGGCCACAAGAGAGCTCACTCAGTGGGTCTGACGTGGTGGCCCAAGAAGTTCTCTGCATGTGTGGCATCATCTTCTGTGAACACCCATAGGACATCATGCCTGATCTCTCTTTCTACAGAGATCCTGAAGAGCTTGAAAAGAAAGAGCAGGCTGCTGCTGAGAAAGCTGTGCCCAAGGAGGAAGCTCAGGGCGAATGGACTGCTCCAGCTCCTGAGTTTACTGCGACTCTTCTTGAGGTTACAGACTGATGTGAGGGCTGCAGGTGCCCTCTGTGCCTATTCATCAGTTCCCTGCTGAAGAGTGGAGCACTCAGCTTGCCAAGGAAGCCTGACCTGTAGCTCCCATAGCTCAGGCCACCAAATGGGTGGGAACAACCACTGAGTGGTATTAAGCTGTTCTTCTACAAGATCTTAAACAAGATTGAAATAAGGTTGACAGAAAATAAACATCCGATGGGTGAAGAGAATGATATTGTGGGGATCATGCCTATGATTTATCCTATTAGGGTACATGTGAATTTGTCTAAAGGTTGAATATGAATGTCTTGACACAACAATTATGAGAAAGACATGATGGCTATGTTAGCCAGTTGGATGAGAGTTTTCCAAACTGCATATGGAAGCAACACACTGTATCCTATGATAGAATTAATGTACACAATTATTATCTAATAAAAAATTATTAAAAAATTTAAAAAATAAACAAATTAAAAAATTAAAATATACCAAATTAAAAAAAGAAAAGGAAAATAAACATCCATTTCTAAAAACTTTGTCCATTAAATAAATAAATAAATAAATAAACTTGGAAAGACATTGACCATGTTATATCCAAACTGTTAATGGCAGTTGCCTCTGGATAGTGGAATGATGGGGTTTTATTATCTTCCTTTTGCCCATTTTTTTCTGATTTCTCTATAATTAATATCATTGGGCAGATATGCTGATAGGGACTATGGTATTCTTTTTCAGAGGCCCAATTGGCTTGAAAAACCCAAACAAACTTCTAGACTTTTGTGGAATTAATGAGGATCTGGGCAGAAGAGAGGCCGTAAGTCATCGTGGAGCTATAGCTACCACATTCCTAAGTATGGTCTGATCTCACTGGACTGAATGCAGATAAGCATAGCATCCCAGCCAAAGAGTTAATCTGCTCTTTCTTCCGCATCAGTCCTCACCCACTATTGTACCCAATGCCAATTTGACTCTACCCAGTAGACTGACAAAGGTGGTGATTAATACAGATAGTACAGGCCAGGTGATGGCTCATGCCTGTAATCCTAGCACTCTGGGAGGCTGAGGCAGGTGGATTGCTTGAGCTCAGGAGTTCAAGACCAGCCTGAGCAAGAGTGAGACCCTGGCTTTACTAAAAATAGAAAAAAATAGCCAGGTCTTGTGGGTGACACCTGTAGTCCCAGCTACTTGGGAGGCTGAGGTAAGAGGGTTGCTTGAGCTGAGGAGTTTGAGGGTGCTGTGAACTCTGATGCCATAGCCCTCTAGCCTGGGGCAACAGAGTGAGACTCTGTCTCCAAAAAAAATGGCTACTGCTTCACTTTGGTCTTTTAAATCTCACATGAGATGATGGATGAAAATAAGATACCAGAGGACATTAGAAGGGAAGGGCGTGAATTATGGGTGAAGGGTAAGCTTTGGATAGAAGAAGAAATCATTCTCCCTTGAAAATGAGGCAATAGAAGGCAGAAGAGGTGACTATGCAAAGTACTTTAGAAATGCACAGGATATATCACAAGATCTCACTTTGGGCAATTTTATTTTCACCAAAGTGAAAGGTGAAGTCATTGGTGAGAAATGCTACTGAGAGTGGGATTGAGGATTGAGGAAAGTAAACCACAAAAAACTAAAAGGACCGGGTGGTGCCTGTGGCTCAGTGAGTAAGGCGCTGGCCCCATATACCAAGGGTGGTGGGTTCAAACCTGGCCCCAGGGACAGGTTTGAACTGCGACAACAACAACAACAACAAAAAAATAGCCAGGCATTGTGGCAGATACCTGTAGTCCCAGCTACTGGGGAGGCTGAGACAAGAGAATCACCTAAGCCCAAGTTGCTGTGAGCTGTGACACCACAGCACTCTACTGAGGGCAATAAAGTGAGACTCTGTCTCTTAAAAATATAAAATAAAAGGATCGTGCAGGATATCTACATAGATAGGGAAACAGACTTAGAGAAAAGAAAAAATAATTGCTCAGGTCATCAAGCCCAATAGAGTTTGGTTCATTCATGAAACAAATAGTTATTGACTGCTGGCAGTTATTGACAGGCAGACCCTGGGCTAGAGATTGGGGACGCAGTGAAGAACAAGGCAGGCAGAGGCCCTGCCCTAATGGAGTTTTTAGTGTAGAAGAAAGACACAGAAGTAAGCAGGGTGGTTAAGTGTTGTGGGAAAAGCTTAAAGTGCTTAAGGGAGCACAGAGGAGGGAGCATAGAGTTAACAACAACAACAACAACAAAAAAAAAAATGAGTGGCAAGATTGGCCAGCTGAGATGTCAACACAGCTGAGGGTAGACAGTAACTTGGCTATTAACTCAGGCAGCAGTTTCATGACCTAAATGATATTTATAATTCCAGGGAGGAAAAAAAAAAGGCAACTCCCAGGGCCTTGACCCTGGTTCCAACCTTCCTTTGTACTTGGATATTTTCTTCATGTTCCCCAGGCAGACCAGAGGTGCAGAAAGAAAAGCGCTTCAATAAGTTGAGTAATCAACTGGTAGATTAAATCCTACAATTTTTTTTTTTTTTTTTTTTTAGAGACAGTCTCACTTGGTAGCCCTCAGTAGAGTGCCGTAGTGTCACAGGTCACAGCAACCTCCAGGTCTTGGACTTAGGCGATTCTCTTGCCTCAGCCTCCCAAGTAGGTGGGACTACAGGTGCCCCCTACAAGACCCGGCTATTTTTTTGTTGCAGTTTGGCGGGGCCGGGTTTGAACCCACCACCCTCAGTATATGGGGCTGGCGCCCTACTCACTGAGCCACAGGCACACCCAAATCCTACAAATTTCAACAGACAAACAAATACGAGAAAAACTCAGAAGTTTTCTTCTATTCTACATTGCCAAGGGCACCCAGGATTAAAGCAGCTGCCAGAACAGAGATTAGCAGGGTGCTTCCTGAGGAAAGAGGTTTGCAATGAGATTAAAAATCCACAACAGGCAAAATTAAGAGAGAAGGCAGCCTACTTTCTTTTACTACTTTAATATTTCATTACATCTATCTTGAGGCCAGTTGCACTAGAAGCCAATAATAACTTGAAGCCATTAGATTTTAGAAAAGAACAATTTTGAAGTATAAAAAGAAAAAATATATATATAATACTTATCTAGCTTATAGTTAAACAAATCTTGATTATTTTTCTAGTTAAATTATCTCTCACCCTTCATCTGAGCTATCATTGGAATATGCTTCTTCTCTCCCCAGAGTATTCCCTATCACAAGAGTTCTGTGAATCTCAGGCATGCATACTCATTTCCAAGGGTCAGTACTGGCTTCTGCTGCCTGAAGGAGAAAAAACTAGAAGCCTGCTCATTCCACCTAGGAATTACATTTTCTTCAGCTACTGTTGCTGTTGCTACAACACTGAGTTGCTAGGAGTCCAGCAGTCCAGCCCTATCAGCTGTGATGCTGTGGGGGGTGAGGTTTGCTGGCACAGAAGAAGATTCTTGAGGTGTTGGAGGTAGCCACAGAAGGATTGGCAAGCCATGCCACCCACAGGCCTCAGCCTCAAAGCCCACTGAACCTGGGTAGTGACAAGCCTCTATCTGCATCCAGATGAAGAAACCGGAACACTCTAGAACTCTTTATCTTCAGGACAATAGTATAGTTTCCCAAAGAAGAGGGTGGGAATGCCAGAGGCACTTTAAAGAGAGAGGTTGAGAAAAGTGTAAGGGCAAATGAGAAACCCCTCTTGTGAAGACCTAAAATGGAGAGCCTTTCTGCCATCCCTGTGTGTAGTTATAGGGAAAGATAAAGCAAAACTTCCTAAACCATGGTCCTTGGTGCACTGGGGTGCTGTGAACAGATTATAGATAGGGTAACAATTATGGAAACTCCTTGCATGCGGGGTTTGAGGCAATCAAGCAGGCAGAGTTTGATGGAGCTGCATGCCGTCACCACCAGCTACTGGCAAACCACTTGGGCTTTTTTTCAGAGGGCAGAACCTGTAGAACAGAACCTGAAGTTTGGCTCTCTGGTCTCCAAAGATAGCCAGAACTAAAGGCAGTTATGGCCCTTGATACATCACTGTCCCATGCTGAATGTACATAAGGATGTCTCCAAAGACAGCCAGAACTAAAGGCAATTACAGCCCTTGTTACTTCACTGTTCCGTGCTGAATATATCCAAGGAGGTGATTGAGCACCAGGACATCTACTTGAGACTAGGGAAGGGAACGAGGAGAGAAACTGCTGGTGCACACAGTTCCAAGTCCCAGCCCCAAATCCATATCTTCACAATATGTTCCATACTTATATCTGTTTGCTGCCGATAAGCCCTCTTAGAGGCATCCAAGCTCACCACATGGTGAATGCCGTGTGTTCTGCAAATTATATCATCATCATTATTTTGAACTACGATCTTTGACAAAAATAGTTTGATTGGATTTGGAATCCATTTGTGTCATCACAAGATATTTCACCATAGTACTTCTCAGTAAAAGAAAATGAAAAGCTGGTAGACTATAGATATAATTTCAACTGTTGCTGGGTGTGGTGGCATTAACCCGTAGTCCCAGCTACTCAGGTGGTCAAGATGGAAGAATCACTCAAGCCCAGAAGATTGAATCCAGCCTGGGCAACAGACTGATAATGTCTCTAAAAAATAAATAAAATAATTTCAACAGTTGTAAATTTTGGAATGATTATAAAACATGGTTTCAATTGTTTTTGTCACTGAACCCAGACATCACCACTAAACAATACATCCGTGTAACCAAAAACCACTTGTACCCTGAAATCTTTCAAAATAAATTAAATAAAACATACTGATTTCATTTTCTTTGGATATGTACAAAGAAGTGGGATTGCTAGATCACACAGTAGTTCTATCTTTTGTTTTTTAGAAGCTCTCCATAGTTTACCTAACAAAGGATGTGCAAGATCTCTATAAAGAGTACTATGAAACTCTAAGGAAAGAAATAGCTAAAAATGTCAACAAATGGAAAAACATACCATGCTCATGGCTGGGAAGAATCAACATTGTTAAAAAGTCCATACTACCCAAAGCGATATATAATTTTAATGCAATCCCCATTAAAGTTCCACTGTCATATTTTAAAGATCTTGAAAAAATAATACTTCATTTTATATGGAATCAGAAAAAACCTCGAATAGCCAGGACATTACTCAGG
>CAUYQV010069445.1:0-26649 GCA_963574575.1 Galagoides demidoff
TCCCAAGTAGCTGGGACCACAGGTGCCCACCACAATGTCCGGCTATTTTTTGGTTGCAGCCGTCATTGTTGCTTTGGTGGGCCCAGGCTGGATTCGAACCCGCCACCTTGGGTGTACGTGGCTAACGCCTTAGCCACTTGAGCCACAAGCATCGAGCCGAAAGTATTGCATCTTATAATGTAAAGGGTAGGCTGGGTGAAGTGGCCTTCACCTGTAATCCCAGCACTTTGAGAGGCTGGTGCAGGGAGATCCCTTGGCCCAGGAGTTATAGACTATAAAGGGCTATGTTTGAGCCACTGCATTCCAGCCTTGGTGACAGAGTGAGACCTATTATTCTCTTAACAGTACGAAACAAAACAAACAAATAAAAAAGAACAAAGACTATTTATGGGGTCATTTCACTTTGGAAGTCCAATCTCTGAGAGAATTGTCTCTGAAGAATATTTGAGTCATAAAAATGTCAGTATCAGTGGGATCTCTGTGGGGCTTGTGCCAATGTCTGCATGAAAGGAACCAAGGGCTGTATCTGCCCACTCCTGGGGCTTAATGCTGGTAGCTTACTGGGGAAGCCTGGCAACTCTTCTGCGGAACTATGGAATTTTATAGATATAAGGACCTTGGTGGGAAAATAAGATTGTTCATATGATGCTCTTCCTAATTCCTTTTTCATACTCTTCCCAAGAGGCCAGCAGTGAGATAGTCCCTGAGATTTCTGACCCTTGGGGAGAATGGTTGGGGGTCCCTTCCTTCCCGCCTGCCTAACTTTTCCCCCTTCCTCCTGACTTTCAGATCAGGGTCCAGGTGATCGAGGGGCGCCAGCTGCCAGGGGTGAACATCAAGCCTGTGGTCAAGGTTACCGCTGCTGGGCACACCAAGAGGACGCGAATTCACAAGGGGAACAGCCCACTCTTCAATGAGGTGGGAGACACCAGGCATCAGGGCCAGAACCTTGGTGGGCATCCTACCTGGAGCTCAAAGCCAAGCACTTGGCGATTCATTGAAATTTTTACCTATGGCGCTAATTTGGGGGAGCCTCTGGGTGCTGAGGAGGTTATCTGAGGAATTGGGGAAAGGGATCTAGCTCTTGTTCCCACCTTGGGCTCCTGCTGCTCCACATCCCAGTCATCCTATAGGGCTGGCCATCCACCCATCCCTGAGATAACCATCTCTGGTGAGGTCAGGGGTGGAACATCCTAGATCTGGTTGAATCCCGAGAGCTGAGCTCAACGTTTTCTATGGGGATTAAACTATCAGGCCTGAAGGCTTGTGGGTAGCAGTCCCCCCTCCTCCTTGGCCTGTGGGGTCAGCAGTCACCAATGAGTCTCTCTTGTGCTCTGGACCAACAGACACTTTTCTTCAACTTGGTTGAGTCTCCTGCAGAACTGTTTGATGAGCCCATCTTTATCACGGTAAGTCTCAGCAAAGTGTTTCCCTGGGTTGTGTGTTCACACGTGCATGTCAGTGCGTATTTGTGTGTGTGTGGGGTACAGGTGTATATATGTGTGTGTCAGTGGGCATGTGCATGTGTGTGTGTGAGAGAGAAGGGGGATGTGGAACAACCCACGGTCAGACTCTGCTGGTCACACGGGTGCCTACAGCAGCTCAGCTCCGAGGCCGCAGCAGGGGGAGACCCCAGCTCAGCATGCCCCAGGGACCTCAGATCTGAGTCCTTGAACCATTTGCTGTCTTGCGTATTTTAGTTTTCATCTTAATTTGTGTGTCTGTGTGCCTGCTTCTGGGTAGGATTTTCTTTTTCTCTTGGCCTCAGCTCTCCACCTGCCCTGAGAGGTGGTGTAGTCTAGTGGCTGAAGTGTGGGCTCTGGAGCCGGACCGTCTGCATTCTAGTGCTGCCAATGCCATGTTGGGGTTGTGTGGTTTTGTGCAAGTCCTGCCATCTATTTCTTCATCCATAAAATGGGGATGACAGTATCTGCTCATGGGGCTCTAGGGACGGGTAAGCATTCCTTAGAATGATCTCTGGAATCATTGTTCTAGTTCTCTAGTGAGGGGTAAGCATTGCTTAGAATGATCTCTGGAATCGAGTGTTTCATATTGGCTGTTATTTGGGAGGGAAGAGCTATGGGATTGCCCCTGTCTGGGCCACACTTTTGCTTGTAAACCTGAGTTTCACTGCTCTTTCCCTCCAGGTGGTGGACTCTCGTTCGCTCAGGACAGATGCTCTCCTCGGGGAGTTCCGGGTAATTGTTTATCTGTTTGAAAGCAGGCAGTTCTCAATCCCCCCTGCTAGTGGAGGCTCCCTGGATACTGGGCAGGGGCTGGCACTCTGGAGACCCTGTACATCTCAGTTTGTGTTGGGAAAATATAATTAAAATGACCTTAAATCTTCTCCACAAAAGTGAAGGAAAGCACCTTTATCACTGAAGAAATGTTAAAGCAGAGTGAGACGCACATCACAGGCCATCTGTTAAGCAACTGCAGACAGAAAGCAACCTCACTGGCCAGCACGGCCAGTGGTCGCAGCCCATGCCACCCACGCCATGTTCTCTAGATGAGCAGTAACTGGTCCTTGAGTAAGGCGGCTCCATAGCACCACTGGCCACCCACTGTTCATCCTAGATTTATCTTAGATCCACTTGGCCATTTGTGTTGCAAATTTACTTTATCCAAAAGAAAAAACAAAAATCAAGCTCCTATCTTTATTACAGGAAGTAGTGTTATGACTGAAGTTAGGCTCCTATCTTCCCAGTGAAACCTCCCTTAGTATTTACTTTTCAAAGAAAGGGCTTGGGGGTCCCTGAGAAAGACAGCCTGTTTCAAAAAGCTGACAGAAGCTTATTTAGTTTCTAAAAAGGTACATTTCAAAGAGACAGAGAAATTACTTATATTAACAAGTTTTGTAAAATAAACTTTCCCAACTGAAAGAGAGGGGAGGGAAATCTCTTCCTTTATTTCCAGTAAGTAGATTAAGCCTTTTATTTTTAATTCATATTCCTACACCTGGAAAGGCAGTGTGGAATTTGAGTTTAGGTAGCCCTCCTAACCTTGCTGTGGACATGGTCTGTATGTTCTGACCTCACTTACACTCTGGGCTGGGAGCAGGGTTCAGGTATAGACCCCAGGGGGGCAGTGGAGAGAGAGGGGCTGCTCTACTCTGCTCATTTGTCCAGAAGTGAACTGATCATACAATCCACCTCATAGGATGGATTTAACAGATTACAGAAAGTAAAGGCAACTGGTAATTACACAGAGTAAAGGAGACTTAAATGGTGTCTCAATGTAATTCTTATTGATTTTCTAATTTTAGAATCTTCAAGGATTTATCTAAGGAAAGAAAGAGCACAGGCTTATTTAACCCTGCTATCTATATAAATAATGTCTCCTTCCTCTGGAAAGTGGTCACAGGATGAAAAACTAAGTATTTTCTTGGATGGTTTTTTTTTTTTTTAAAGGAATGGTTTGAGCTTAAGTCATTCTGTAACACTTAGGTTTTGAATTTCTAATCTTTACATTTCTTTTTCTGAGAACAAATTAAAAAATAGTTGGTCTTTTTCTAATTATAGAAGTAATCTGTGATTTAGAAGACCACTTTTTTTTTTTTTTTTTGAGATGGAGCCTCAAGCTATCCCCCACAGTTCATAGCAGCCTCCAACTCCTGGGCTCAAGCGAGTCTCCTGCCTCCGCCTCCCAAGTAGCTGGGACTACAGGCGCCCGCCACTACGCCCGGCCATTTTTTGGTTGCAGTCATCATTGTTGTTTTGGCGGGCCTGGGCTGGGGATTTGAACCCGCCACCCTAGGTGTACATGGCTGGAACCTTAGCCGATTGAGCCACAGGCGCCGAGCCTAGAAGACCACTTTTTAGGGAAGTTTTAGGTTTATAGCAAAACTTGAGTGTACAAAGAGTTCCCAGATAGTTCCTGCCCACCCTGCCCTCTGCAGCCTTCCCCACTATCACCATCCTGATGATCTATGATTTTTTAATAGAAAATTATAAAAGACAGGAAAGAATAAAAAAATAAAATAAAAATCACCTAAATCTTACCACCCGAAGAGAGCAGAGTTACCATTTTGTTGTATTTCCTTTTCTCTATCTTTTTGGTGAATAAGTATACTCTCCCAAACTGGGATCAAAATGTGTTCCCATGGAGTGCCAAATAACAAATGTTTCCCTATGTTCCTCAAGGTTTTAATGGAATTGTATAGTGCACCATGTTCTGTTGAATTCTTCAGAGGCAAGAGTATGATTTGAGTTTCCTCTCTGTGATTTCAGATGGACGTGGGCACCATCTACAGAGAGCCCCGTGAGTGCTCATCACTTTGGCCATATCCTTGTATTTGGATGCTGACTGGAGACACCTGTTTGAGAATCTCAGTCTTTCTTTCTAGGGGTATTAGAGGAGGGGGTTGATATTGGAAGAGAAAGCAGATATTCATCATCCAAGAAAAACAGGCCCTCAGGAAGAGCACACCCCAACTGTGTCTCTGTTGGTCCGTTCAGGGAGGGTATACCTGAAAGCTCCCAGCAGCACTAGTTAGAGACCAGGTCACTGACAGGGACAGGGATAGGTCCTTTGGGTGATGAGTTCAGGTTTTCTCACGCCAGTTTCTACTCTGGTCACTTCTTGGGGGCAAGGGCAGGGAGGAAAGTGGCCTTGAGTTGGGTTTTGGCAGCCTCTCATAGGAGTCTCTGTTAGTATTTCTGACTAACCCACATGAACACTCTATTGATTCTAGAATATGAGGCCTGTCCCCATGTCCTGGGGAGGAGTCCTTTATGTTACTCTACACAGTCCATCCTGGGCTCCTGGACATGTTCTCAGATGTGAGTCTTCCAGTTCCAGGATCACTGATGTGTGTTGCCTCTTTCAGACCATGCCTATCTCAGGAAGTGGCTGCTGCTCTCAGACCCTGATGACCTCTCTGCTGGTGCCAGAGGCTACCTGAAAGCCAGCCTGTGCGTGCTGGGTCCTGGAGACGAGGCTCCTGTGAGTATACTTGCCTGGGTCCACATCACTTAGCACTTCACTTAGAACTTTGTGGTGGAGACCCCCAACAAAGGGAGAAAACTTTATTTTTTTTTGATTTAAAAGAATACGTGATAATTATGAGAAATTTGGAACATGTAGAAAAGTTTAAATAGGACATGAATCATTCATAATTCTACCACTCAGAGTCATTGTTAATATCTAATGTATATCCTTCTGGAATATATACACTTATTTATATTACATATATAGTATTTTATATATTTTTACATAATATATATAACATATATATTATATAAAAATACATGTATATTTTTCTTTTAGCAAAAGTGAGGCTTGGTACCCGTAGCGCAGTGGTTATGGTGCCACCCACATACACAGAGGCTGGTGGGTTCGAGCCTGGCCCAGGCCAGCTAAATAAAAAATGACAACTGGAAAAATAGCTGGGTATTGTGGCAGGTGCCTGTAGTCTCAGATACTTGGGAGGCTGAGACAAAAGAATCGCTTAAGCCCAAGAGTTTAAGGTTGCTGTGAGCAGTGATGCCACAGCACTCTACTGAGGGTGACATAGTGAGACTCTGTCTCAAAAAATAAAACAACAATAACAAAAAAGTGAGATCATCTCTGTCTCTCTCTTTATTATATTGCAACCTGAATTTTATTGCCTGAGGATATACTGTTATCCTCTTTACAGTTGGTAAGAACAAGAAAAGTGTTCAGGTTTGGGGAGGTATCAGCATCTTTATATATTTGAAAGAGGAGAAAAGGCTCAGAAATACTATTTTGAGAGAGAAACGAAGGGCTAGATTTAAATAAAAGTGTTTCTGGCAGACCCAGGAGCAACCACTTTGGGTCGGAGACTGTTTTCTGTGGGGCAGGTGTGGGTGGGTCCGGTGAAGGCAGGGGCTGAGGTAGCAGGGTGCCTGGATCATGGCTCATGGCCCTGTGCAGGGAGGGGAGAGGGCCAGGAGGGTCGCTAAGGAGCAGGAAACATAAGGAAGGGTGAGGGAACACCGAGGGCCTACTGTGTGCTGGCTCTGTGTGCCCGGGTGGTTTGGAAGCTCTCTTTAGAGAAGGGGTTTCATAATCAAGGTTTTGTTGAGAATTAGTTCTGAGAGGCTGGAGGATTGAGGAGGCAGCTAAAGGGGAGAGAGCCCAGCTGCTGCTAGAGGACAAGGAGCTGAGTTGGCGAATGGATTGTTGGCCTGGCCACTGACAAGGTGTTGATATTTTATGGGGCAGATTGTGGAGTAGGCTGGGATCTTCCAGGAAGGGAGGACAGGTATTCTAGGCTTGGTGGGACCCTCGGGACAGTGGTACATGTGCAGAGTGTGGCTTCAGAGAGCAAAGATGCTGGCATGATGGCAGGAGGGAGTCAGGTGTGGCCCTCCTGGGATGGTCAGGAGGATTGGAAGAAGTGGGAGGGGAAGTGGACTTCTGGGGATGGGGGACAGTTTCCATGAGGGGGTGAAGGGTGGGGATGTTGACTGATGACTAGAGTTCAGGAAGCTTCTGTGGAAAGGGTTGGGGAGGGAGAACTCAGCTGTGCAGGGGCGGAGAAGCAGAGAAGGCCATCCCATTCACAGGCTGTGTCCTTGCTGTCTCAGCCTATAAGGTCCAGCCCTGTCCCTCCACAGCCCACCTTTCCATATGTTTTGCCTTCTTCTTTCTATGTGACATTGCTAAATCTGATTTTTTTCTAGGACATGTCTTTTTCCTCTTACTGTTAACTGCAACCTTGCTTTTCCCTGATGAAGTCACTTCTCTTGAAACAAACCATGGGGGAAGCCACTATTTTCTACTCCCCCAGCCGTTCTATTGGTGTCTCCGGATGGGGGAGCAGTAGCTGTCTTTTGGTTTCTCACTGAGGCCCTTCTCCACTTCTGCAGGCCTCCTCCTTTGGAAGCTGCTGCACTCTCTGGCCCCCTGGTGGGCAGAGCCAGGCCAGGAGGCTCTTTGCTCCTTTGACATTGCTCTGGGTTGTTACCGTCCCCTACTGATGAACCATCAACATCTGACCTTATTTCTTCCTGAGCTTACAAAATAATCCTCACGGGTGGTGCCTGTGGCTCAAGGAGTAGGGCGCCAGTCCCATATACTGGAGGTGGTGGGTTCAAATCCGGCCCTGGTCAAAAAAAAAAGAAAATAGTCCTCCCTTACTGGTCTGAGGCGTTCCCCTCTCCCCCTTGCTGAATGAAGGTCCTTCCCATTGTGGTGCAGCCCCTACCCCCTACCAGTTTTCCCCTTGCTCATTAATTCCTTCCTGCTCCCAGGTAATTCTCACTCTTTCCTCAGTAGCTTGGCAGTCTCCTGTCATACCAGGTGTTCCCTCCTCTTCCTATTCTTCACACACTGGCTCCAACCACCTGAAAGTGCTGGTTGGACAACAATGAGTTTCTGTTTTCCAACTCAGCTGGGTCCTGGGTGCTGTCAGCTTCTTCTTTTACTTGGGTGTGGTTAGCTCAATAGCCCATTTTCCTCAGTGGCTGTTTCCAGACTTTCTTATCTTTCCTAAGCTCCAACCACAGCTTCCCTTAGAAAGGCAGAGCTGCATGGTGCTGTGTGCTGTGATCTTCTGAAGCTCCCCTGGAGAAACGCAGTATCACTGGCTGCCCACTCCCCACACCTGTTGCCGTTCCATATTCAGTGACATCTTAGGAAATGGCATTGTCATCTACTTAATCCCACAAGCCAGAGGTCAGAGTTTGATTCTTTATCCCTCAGTCCCCATGTAAGCAGTGAGCCAGTCTTGTTGGCACGAAAAGCTCAATGCATACATCTCCTCTTTCCCATCCCAAGGCTAGAGTCTAAGATCAGGCTTCCATCATCTCTCACCTGGGTCTCTGTGTGAATTAAGATACAGGGTCAGCTGGTGTAACAAAGATGCCTACCATGAGTTAAGGAAGCCATTTATTTCTCTCTGTCATAAATGCCCAGACAGGCAGTCCAGAGCTGGCATGCTGTTCTATAGTGACCACAGGCCTAGGCTCCTGCACCTTTATCCTGCAGCATCTCATGGCCCAACATGGTTGCTCCAGTTCCCATCATCATGTCTGTATTCCAGCCAGTGGAAAAAGGGCAATGGAGGCCACATCTCTTTTTTTAAAGGCATGCCTCTGAAATTGTTCACATTTATGCTTGAGTCCTGTTGATCAGGATTTAGTCAAATGGCCAGGGAACCTTGAAAATAAAGTCCATCCTATTGCTGCCCAGCTAAAAATTAGAGGTTCTCTAACTGAAGTAAATAAGAGAATGGATTTGGGGGGACAACTAGCAGGTTCTGCCACTTCCTCCTAAGTGTCCTCTGAGTTATCTCTTATCTCATGCTTCTCCAGTTATCCCCACCTTATTGCCAAAGTCATCTTTAAGTCCAAGTAGAATCATGTGTCTCCTGTTCAAAAACATCCAGTGACTTTCCATTGCTTTTAGGATAAAGTCCCAAATCCTTTTCATGATTTTCAAGACCCTTGACAAGTTGGCTCCGTCTAACTTCCCATTATGCACCTCCACAGACCCTATTCTGTGGCCAGACTAGATGCTCTTCCATTCTTCCCCTGCCTTCCACCTCCTGGAATCCCTTTCTCTCTTGGCCTACCCAAAGCCAATTTGTTCCTCAAGACTCAATTTAGATGCCATTTCCTTCATGAAGCCTGCCTTGTCCTTTAGGGCAATTTATTGATCTTTCCTTTGGGCTACCACTCAGCACTTTTTTGGTCTAGTTAGTTTTATATAACTATCTCCATCACTGAGATTCAGTTTTTTGATGATGGAGATGACATAGCAAATCCGATCTCTTTTATCACCCCTCTTGCCCAGTACAGGTTTCATAGACAGTAGGTGCTCAGCCAGGGCTTGTTTTGGAGGATGGACTCTTTTGTGGATGCCTCAAAGCAGAGGATATGATAATTTTCTTCTGGAAGGAGCTGAGGAGAATAAACACAGGATGAATCTTCTTGTGGGCACTTGTGAGCTATGGGGCCTTCTAGAAGGGAGTGTTTTGTTGCAGGGACACTGAGGCAGGCTTCTGTGAGTTAAGTGTGGACTGAGCAAGGACTAGGGCAAGACTAGTCCAGGCAGTTTTCCAAGAAGAAGGCTTTTGGGAAAGGCCTGACCCTACCACTCTTGTGTCCCTTCACTGCCACTTGTCCAAGTGCAGCCACTGGATCTTCGGTCTGTACCTCCAAGCTCCAAGTTCCCCTCATGCAAGGGCCTCTGCACAAGTTGCCTCCTGTGTCTGCTGTCCATTATCCAGGTCTCCAGGTGCGAGGCCTTCCTGACCACCCCTCAGTACAGTTATAAGCCCCCTTGTTCTGTGCTCTTCAAGCGCTCAGCACTGTGCAACTCTGCCTTTCTATGGGAAGCTGAGGGCTTCTGCTTGAGCCCGTGTTAAATCTCCTTTTTCTGGCTTGGCGCCTGTGGCTCAATCGGCTAAGGCGCCAACCACTTACACCTAAGGTGGCGGGTTTGAATCCCCAGCCCGGGCCTGCCAAACAACAATGATGGCTGCAGCCAAAAAATGGCAGGGTGTTTTGGCAGGCACCTGTGGTCTCAGCGACTTGGGAGGCGGAGGCAGGAGACTTGCTTGAGCCCAGGAGTGGGAGGTTGTTGTGAGCTGTGATGCCATGGCACTCTACCCAGGGGAATAGCTTGAAGCTCCGTCTCAAAAAAAAAAAAATCTCCTTTTTCTTATCTGTGAAGTGGGGACATTCTAGGGCCTTGCACCCAGAGCACTATTTACGGACCAGCAGCATAGGCATCACTTGTTGAAATGCAGCCTTGGGCCCCACCGAATGCCAGATGAACTAGAACCTGAATTTTATTATTTATAGTATTATTATTATTATTTTTTGAGACAGATTCTCACTTTGTCTCCCTCTGTAGAGTGCTGTTATGTCATAGCTCACAGCAATGTCAAATTCTTGGACTCAAGTGATTCTCTTGCCTCAGCCTCCCAAATAGCTGGGACTATAGGTGTCTGCCACAACACCCAGCTATTTTTAGATATGGGATCTTGCTCTTGCTCAGTCTGGTCTTGAACTCCTGAGTTCAAGCAATGCACCTGCCTTGGCCTCCCAGAGTGCTAAGATTATAGGTGTGAGCCACCGTGTTTGGCTAGAACCTGTATTTTAATTGGGATGTGCAGCAGTTGTCCAGAAGACACTGATTCTCAACCTCCGTTGCCAGTTGGAACCATCAGGGAACCTTCAAAAATGACTGCCCCATGGGTCCTCGTGGGGATAGGAAGCCTGCAGCCTTCTGATTTTAAGACTTTTTTTTTAAGCATCAAAAGAGGCTAGAGAGGCTTCATCTTTCTCTGCTGCACTCCTTTTAATAAAAGAATTTGTTCTGCAAAATTTGGATTTCGCCAAAAGGCCACACTTAAGGACCTAGATGGCCATATGTGGCCTTAAGGCTGCTAGTTCCCCACACTTAGGGTGTGACCTGGGGACCCTAGGTATTGCTCTTGTGCAGCCTAGTTTGAGATCCGCGGCCCAGGGGGTGTGCTGTAAGATTAGGTGAGAGAATGTGTAAAAATCAGTAAGGGCTGCCTGCTGTTTAGTTATTACTGTCCCAGGCATAACATGCAGCACGCTCTGTTGCCTTCATTTGCTTAAAGGTATGTTTTCCCTGCAAGATGGTGAGCTTCATGGGGCAGGGCCTCTGTGGTCACTGTATTCATTGCTCTATCCCTCGCCCTTAGCACAAAGAGGACGCTTAGTTACTCAGTAAAAGCGTGCTGAGTGAATGAGCAGATGTTGAAGCTAGAATGGCTAGGTTAGACCTTAGTCCCTCCTGTATGATTTTTTAACTGGGGGAAGTGAGAAGGAAACCAGGGTTGGTTGAGAGCCTGCCGTGTGTCCAATGTGTTTACATGGTTAGTGAAGACGATGCTGCCACGGTGCTGGGAGGACAGAGTCACTGTCTGCACTGTGCTGCCCAGGAAGCGGAGCCTCAGGTTGAGGAACTTGTCTGTGATCACACAGTTGTAAGCTCTGCCCTCCTTCAGAATGCAACATTTGAGCTCTTAGAGAAGAAAGGTAAGACACTGTGCGAGAGTGCATGAAGGAATTGGATTTGGTTTGCTTTGTAGCTGGAGAGAAAAGACCCCTCTGAAGACAAGGAGGACATTGAAGGCAATCTGCTCAGGCCCACAGGCGTGGCGCTGCGAGGAGCTCACTTCTGCCTGAAGGTCTTCAGGGCTGAGGACTTGCCACAGAGTGAGTCTGCCCCCCACCCCAACCCCCACCTCTTGCTTGTAGGAGCCTGGGGGGGAGAGCTATGAGAGGAGTCCCCTGGGCAGGGCCGGGGTCAGCTCTCTGGGGAAGGAGAGGCCCTCTCAGCCCCAGCCAGAGCCTCCCTCTCCCCAGAGGCTGCCTCCTGCCCTCTCGCTGCCTGCTGCCCACCTTGGCCTGGCTTCCTGCCCTTCTCCTCTCTCTGTGGGGATGCTTCAAACCCCCTCTAAGTTTCCAAACAATTTTTTTCTATACTTAACAAAAGCAATTGAATATAATAAAAGTAATAGGTACTGGCAGAGTTACAGAGATGCAAGAAATCCTGAGAGTAAGCACTGCCCCTGGCTCCACCCCAGTGTCCTCTGTGCCTGGTCTGCTGTTCACCCATCTGTGGACCCACTTTCTTGGGTTTACTGGGAGTTAGCACCATCTGGACTCTGTTCTGTTCTCAGGGCTGGTTCTCCTTGATTTTCCTTCCCTGCCCTGGGAGCCAGCAGACGGGGCTAGGAGCTGTTGTTTTAAGGTTGGAAGGGTTTACCTGAAGGATGCCTGGGACCATTGTCTCCCAGATGAAGAATGCTGGTCTAAGGGTGACCAGCCATCCTTGTCTTCCTGGGACTGTCTTTGTTTTGCACTGAAAGTCCCGTGTTCTAGGAAGCCCCTCAGCCCCTGCCTGGTTTTTCACAGTGGCTGGCTGTGTACTGGACACATCCTGGGGGTGGGTAGTAAGTGCTGCAGGAATTATACTGAATATTCTAGAGTCATGGGTATCGGCCTGGGCTGACATTAAAATCATCTGAGGAACTTTAAAATAGTCCAAACCCTTTTGCCCCCTTTCGGCATTTCAGATGGACTTGGGTCAGTGTGGAGCTCATGAGACTCCCCAGGTGGTCTCATGCAGCCCAGGTGTGAGCCACTATTTTAAAGTGTAGATTAGTGTGAGCAAGCCAGTCACTTCTACAGCAGAGTCAGCAGAATGTTTGCAACTTGGGTTCCCGGTTATAAGTTTTCCATAAAGCTAATTGTTTGAGGGTTTTTACTTTGACTACTGACTTCAGCAAATGAATTGAGTTCCTTCTGTGTAAGCTTATTTGGAACAAAATCATGGGGAAAGCCTTTAAATGAGTTATGGGCATTAGAACACATGCTTAAAAACATTTATTGGTTGTATGTAGAAATTGACGCTGATGAGCTTGCAAAGGGGAATGGGGAAATATAAACATTTGCTTTTCTTAAGGTGAAAGAACTTTGTGTTGAACTCTCTGCTATATTTAAATATGAGTAGGCAAAATAGATGGGTAAACAATAAAAATGTCTATTAATTGTTGCTGCCTCTTGTATTCATGTAGACATTAGCTAGCATATCATCCCCTAGGCTCATTTATATACATATAATCAACATGTGCTGTATATACATATATGTACACGTACACAGATCTATCTACCTTTCTATCAACTGTGTATTAATGCATGTAATCTGGTTAATTCAGTAAAATAATTGGTTTTATTGGCAGCAACGATTAAAAACTCTTTTTTGTTTTATTTTGTTTTTAAGCCAGAATTGCCTTATTGGTTAACTTTAACATATCACTGTGCTAAGGGATATAAAGAAAAATGTCAACCAGGGTCCGATAATGCGACCTTATTATAACATATTCTAGTCCTTTTCTGGATTATTTTCTGTCCTTAGCAGTACAGATTTCTAATCATTCAAGCAGTCAGTCAGTTGGTAGGCCTGGTTTGAAAGCTTCCAGTGCTGAGGGGAAGAGAATGAGCAGTCTGGGGTGGTGACACAGTGACCCAGTGCCCTCAGGGGATGCTACTCTGAGATAGTCCTCCCTCTTGGGAGTCTCTGGGCAGAGTCCCTATATGAGGACTCCCTGGAGACAGAGTGGGGGAAAGTTGGGGTCTTGGGGTGGGACAGCAGGCGGGCAGTGACTGGTATGCCCTTCCCCACAGTGGACGATGCTGTGATGGACAACGTGAAGCAGATCTTTGGCTTTGACAGTAACAAGAAGAACTTGGTGGACCCCTTTGTGGAGGTCAGCTTTGCAGGGAAAATGGTAAGGAGCAAGGGAGTAGCAGGATTCTTGTGGGAGGGTGGTGCTGGGAAAGAGCAGGACAGAGGTGTCCCCATTAGAGCTATGTGCACACAGAGGGGCTTATCTGGGATGTGTGGCAAGACACCGCCACAGGCTCAGCTCTTAGGGGGGTAAGAGCTGCACGAGTGTGGAAATGGACAGACAAATGCATAGGTATGGATGGACCCTGAGAGCACACAGGACAGTGTATAGTGAGAGGAATATTTTTGGGGAAATGAAACAGCAGTAAGGAAACCTGATGAGAAGGCATATGATAGAGAAGCTTTTAAAATGTGTGATACAAACGTGATTGTTTTTAAGACAGGAGTCGGGTAGAGAAAGACCACTCTGCTGGGCGACCTTGGGATCACTCCTACATTTCCCTCTTCTTTGTACCCCACCTTTCTGCCCAGAGGCTGGACTGTCACTACAGTCCCTGTTAATTTCTGTCCCGTCTCTCCATACAGGCTGGTGCCCCCCAGCATTTGTCTGCCCCCAACAGGCTGTCTCCAGGTGGTGCCATCCCTCTCTGCAGAAAGAAAGCTCTCCCAGCTTTCTTTCTCTGAATACCCCCTCCAACTCAGACCTCTCCATGTTTCTAACCAGCTCTTCCTGCCACCCCTCTGAGTATTTACAAGGGTCATTTTCTCTGCCCAACCTGCCCTGTGTCCAGGAGTCTCCGTCTTAACCAGGGACCCCCATCAAAGGCAAAAATGTGGGGCTGCCTTAACTCTTACTTCTTCTCTTTTGACCTCAAATACATATTTAGCTCTTGACTAATTCAAACATGTCCCCAAGGCCCGTGTCTTCCCTCTGCACTGTAGCCACTGACATCTCTTCCCAGGACCACACAATGGTCTCCCCCCTCCCATTTTTCTCACCTTGCGGCATTGAATTTTTGAAGAGTATAGGCCATTTGTCCAGGTTCCAGATTTGTTCAATTGTTTCTGGTGTTGTTAACCTGTTTCTCTGGCTCCTGTATTTCTTGTAAATTGGAAGTTACAGTCTAGAGATATGATTAGATTCAGATTAAATGTTTTGGCAAGAGGTCATCATAGGCCATGCTCTATATGTCATATTACATCACAACAGGAAGAAATGTTATCAGGTTGTCTTATCATGTGTGGTGATTGTCTGATCACTTGGTTAAGGTGGTGTCTCCAGGCCTCTCCCTTGTAAATGTTCCTACTTCATAATTAGCAAGTAATCTGTGGTGATATCTTGTCATTGAGTGGATTGCCTATTTCTCAGCAACCTCTTACCTAATGGCCAAGCATACCCTTACCTTCTTAATAAGTCACTTACTTGGGGTTGCAAAGTGGTGATTTTTATCATCCCTTCTCTCTTTATTAGCTGGCATTTTTCTGTAAAGAAGACCCTTGTTTTTCCTATTCCTTTGTGCATTACTATAAACCTCAATAATCTTTATTAATTCAGTGTGTTAATATTAGTCATTATTGTGCTTGATTGCATGAATTTTCCGGAAGCTGGCCATTGGGAGCCCCTTAGAGATGACTCCCTCCCAGAGTCACACAGGTTTTCAATGAAAATGTGTATGGAGGGCAGTGCCTATGGCTCAGTGAGTAGGGTGCTGGCCCTGTATACTGAGAGTGGTGGGTTCAAACCTGGCCCCGGCCAAATTGCAACAAAAAAATAGCTGGGCATTGTGGCGGGCTCCTGTGGTCCTAGCTACTTGGGAGGCTAAGGCAAGAGAATTGCCTTAGCCCAAGAGCTGGAGGTTGCTGTGAGCTGTGACAGCACAGCACTCTACCGAGGGTGACAAAATGAGACTCTGTCTCTTAAAAAAAAAAAAAAAAAAAAGGAAAGAAAATGTGTATGGAGAGGTGGTGCTGATTTTAAACTCTTTCATGCTGGAGTGTGAATGCTCATTGCAGATCCTTATCCTGGTGTAGGTTTTGGTTTGTGCTTGGGGTCCAGGTCTGACGCTTGGCCTCAGGAGGACAGGCCCCGGGTCCTTAGAGGTAGAAAGAAAACAGGAAGGTGCGGCTGGACAGTTGTGTGGGACCCTTGCTCCAAGGACTCGGATCAGTTTTCCCAGTTGTCAGATTGGAAAAGTCATGGATTCATGTCCTGAGATTTTTTATTCCTTATTCCCAGCATGGAATGGTAGGTACTTTGATGGTGGCTAGAACCAGGACAAATTTGCCTTCAAATTTATTGCTTTCCTTAAAGCTAAGTTTCAGAGCTCTGGAAGCTTCTGGCTGCTTCTGGGTCCTTTCCAGCACTTTTGCTTTCCTAGGTCTTACATTCTGAGATGCCATTGGTGGGCTCTGGGGATAGCTATGAAAGGTGCAAATACCTATGGGCAGTAAGGGATGTGGCCAAGGCAAGGGACTATGTAGAGGTTTGGCAGCTAGACTCAACAAGACACTGCACCTTGTATTGTTCTCTAGAAAGAGGGGAGAGTTGACAATGAACTCATAGCAAAGGGGAGACCTGAAACCTTTGTATGGTTGGCTTCCTCTGGTGGTCTCCATCCCATCATCCTCTTCTCTCTGCCTGGAGCCACCTTCTTGTAGCCTCTCTGCACTTTCCACTGCCCTTACTGCCTATCTCATCCTGTCTGTCCTTCTGTCCTTCTTTCTTAGCTTGCAGGTGTGTTACTTTTTCTCATTATAGCCTCATCTGAAGAGCACTGTGGTTTGTCCTCTTGTGTGTCCACATACCCAGCCTGGCCTTCCTTGCATTTCCTCTTATGGACACTTGGTGGCACTACTAGCCCAGATGTGAACCAGGCCTCTTTTGCTCAAGTTACTTAAGGGGATCAGAAGAGAGAAAGAGTGTGCATGGACAGACTTCACAGTATTGAAGAGAATAGGAAAAGGAAAGAGAGAGTACTTGTAGGGCAGAACAGGGGATTTTAAAACAACTTTTATTTTCTGAGTTTGTGAATCAAACCCATTGATTGTAAAAGAGAATTTGAAAAAAATCAGAGAAAAGGAAAACAAAACCCCATACCATGTTCTATACCCCGGACATAGGACTGTTAACATTATGCCTTCTAGTATGTTTTCTCTTTGGCTCTTACTGCTCCACTCTGCCCCTCTCCTGCCTCCCACTGTAAAAAAAAAAATCAGATTCAGATAACAGTCGATTTTTGTTATTCATGGATTCTCTATTTGCTGTTTTGCCTGCTCACTAAGACTTATTTGTAATCAACACTTGAGGCATTTTTGTGTTCATTCACGGGCACGTGCAGAGCTGTGAAAATTTTGTGTGGTTCAGTGTGCGTGCTGGCTGCTGAGGTCCAAGGAGGGGACGCTCTACCTCTTTGTGTTAGCTCTCACATTATCAGTAAGTGTCCTTGTGTTGGTTGATGTAGTGCCATGTTCTGCGCATTTTTATGTCTTCTGTTGGTGATTTCGCTCTTTAAAGCAGCCCCCCAGCAAGGTGCTGAACTGCTGTCTGGTGTTCCTAGGCTCAGGGAGTCTGTGAGGCCTCGAGGAGGGAGTACGTGTGTTAGGTGAGCTTCACACAGCATGAGTCATAGTGCTGTTGGCCATGAGTTCAGTGTACATGAGTCAACAATATATATTAAATAAGGTGTCCTTCAACAGAAACACACGTATAGCAAGGTTGTGTATTGATAAGTTGACAACAATTTTGTGGCAGAAGCTGGCAGGAACCTCACCCTGCATTTCCTTCAGGGGTGATGACTCAGGATCTGCTAATTCACTGTTCATGGCGACTTTATAGATCATAACCGCCATGAATAATGAGAAGCAAATGTATATATGCAGTGTGGGAATTAAGCTGTTTTATTATCTAATATTTTCTCAGGTTATTAAATAGCCTTTGAAATGAATTTTTTGATGGCTGTGTAATATTCTGTTAGATGAATAATATCATAACATTTAACCTATTTTTGGATATATTTACTATGTAAAGTCTAATTTTCCTCTTTTATAAACAACCTTGTGACAGACATCAGCATACAGGAATCTTTGTTGATGCTCTAATTGCTAGAATGGGGGTTGCTAGGTCAGAGAGCTCATTTTTAAGTATTTGATACAGTTGTTCAATTAGTCCTTCAGAAATGTTGTACAAATAATAATCCATCAAGAAGTGAAGGTGGGGCCAGGCATGGTGGCTCCCACCTGTAATTCCCAGCACTCTGGAAGGCTGAGGTGGGTGGATTGTTTGATCTCATGAGTTCGAGACCAGCCTGAGCAAAAGCAAGACCATTCATCTGCCTCATCCTCCCAGGTACCTAGGAGTATAGGTGCAGGGCTAAGTTTTCTAGTTTTTGTAGAGACAGAGTGTTTCTTGGGCTGGTCTCAAACTCATAGGCTCAAGTGATCCTCCTGCTTCAACCTCCCAAAGTGCTGGGATTATATGTGGGAGTCTTTGTACCTGGCCTCTTTGACCATTTTAACACACATTATTGCCCATTATACTCATTGCTTTGTACTTTGCTTTTTCCACTTAATAATAAAATTTGGAGATTTTTTTCATAATAGTCCATGAGGTGAATATCATTTTTTAGAGCTGCATAGTACTCCATGTGGATGGACCATAATTTATTTGACCTGTCTTCTGTTGGTAGACAAATGGGCTGTTCCAAATCCTTATTCATTTGAGCCATGCAGCAGTGAGCAACCTCACCCATTGTCATTCCACACAGTGTCCAGGGGTAGACTTGATAGGTCAATGGGAATATGCATTTGAAATTAGTGGCCAGTTAGTCTCTGGAGTGGTCAAGCTACTTTGTTTTCCCACCAGCATAATATGAATATGCAGTTTTTCCATAGCCTTGTGGATAGTGGTCTGTCAGACTTGAGAGATTTTTATGAATCTGATGGAAGAGAAATGTTTTCTTGTTGGTTTTGTGTTTCTTTTATTACGAGTGAGATTAAGCATCTTTTCACACGCTTCACAACCCTTTGTGTCTCTAATCTTGTGAGCTGTCTCTTCCACTCTTTGCCCACTGTCCCATAGGACTGTTGGTCTTAACTTTCCTTAGTCCCCTCTCTGCTAATACAAAGTCAAATCTTGCCCCCCAGTCCTGTGCGCCTTTGCCTGGGCTCTTTTCATAGGCAGGAGAGGGAAGATGGGGGTGGGGGCTGGTGCAGGGTGGATAAGGAATTGAGACAAAATCCTTGCCCTGGGGACCTGATGTCTCTGACAACGCACATAAAATGCTCAGCACCATGCAGGGCTCATAGTAAATGTTCTGAAAAAGCTGTTAATTATTTTTATGTATAGAACATGCAGAACTGGCTTGGCGCCTGTAGCTCAGTGGCTAGGGTGCCAGCCGCATACACCAGAGCTGGAGGGTTCAAACCTGGCCCAGGCCTGCCAGACAACAATGACAACTGCAACCAAAAAATAGCTGGGTGTTGTGGTGGCACCTGTAGTCCTAGTACTTGGGAGGCTGAGGCAAGAGAATTGCTTAAGCCCAAGAGCTTGAGGTTGCTGTGAGCTGTGATGCCACGGCACTCTACCGAGGATGACATAGTAAGACTGTCTCAAAAAAAAAAAAACCATGCAGAACTACTAGGATATATATATATCTGACAGGAGTCTTTACCCACTGTCTCCACGTTTGGGTACAGGCTGTCCTGGGGCTGGCTAGAGGACCTGGTGCACCCCATCATCTCTGAGAGCAGAGTTGGCTTATGAGCTGCTGGCTTGAGTCTACTCTTAAGAGATTTCTTGTTTGTGAAAAGCCCCGTCTTTAGGGCAGGTAGATTGTGGCTTGTAGGGTTTGTACCATCACTGAAGTTTCTTTCACTCTCGGATGCCCATACCTGACCTCCAAGCCCCTGCCACACCCCCCTCTGACCTTCTAGGACTCATTTTGAAGAGGCAGGTCTGGGTTGATGGGCAAAGAGGAGAACCTCTGGGAAAGTCAGTCTGGACTGGATTCAGGGCCCCCACAATTAGGATCATGTCTGTAGTATGGTGGGAGGGCATTTTCAGCCAGGGTCTGAGTTAAGGGTAGGAGAGCTGTGGCATTCAGACATCCCACCTCCCCCATCCACTCCCTAGCTCTGAGTCTGACATTCCATTGAGCTTTGTCTCTGCAAAGATTCCCTGTATCTGAGCCCACTGCACCAGGCCACTGGAGCCTAGGGTCTTATGCTCAGCCCCAAAGGCAGCTAGTATGGCAGAGAGTGGCCATTGGGTGGTGTGGTGGTCTCTCAAGGAGCCCTGAGTCCCTAGGGAGCTCCAGCCACCTGTCCTCTGTGTCTTCTAGCTCTGCAGCAAGATCTTGGAGAAGACAGCCAATCCTCAGTGGAACCAGAACGTCACACTGCCTGCCATGGTGAGCCTCACCTACCCATCCCCCCAGGGAGGCATCCTGCCAGCATCTTGGCTTTCTGCTTGGAGGAGGGGGTGTTGCTTTCTTCAAAAGGACTCTGTTCCCAACACACCTCTCTTCCCTTCTCAGTTTCCCTCTATGTGTGAAAAAATGAGGATTCGAGTCATAGACTGGTGAGTTCTGAGTCTGAGCGTCGTTAGAGAGGGCTATCCTGAAGGGTCACTAGAAAGCCAGAGCAGGAGAGGGTGTGGGCCCTTCTCGGAATGTTTACTCATAGCCCCCACTGGCTGGGAGGTAGCACGTTAACCCTGAAGGCAGATGAGGAGGGCACAGCTAGGTGGGGCTGTAGGGGGAGAGGGAAGGCTTCCTAGAGGAGGTGGGGCAGGTGATCGCCTGGAATGGGGGGTGGGGTCTCCAGCAGTCCCTGGTGAGGGCATCCCAGTGAGGAAAGTCTCACAAGCCCAGGCAAATGGGTGGGAAAGAACCGAGCTTCTGGGAAGTTGCGCCACTATGGCTCTCTGGGTGAGGAGGATAAAAAGGAAGAGTGCCCAGGCTGGGGAGGTGGGCCAGGTTGGCTGAGCACGGAACACCACTGCAGGTATGCAACAGGTGAGGACAATAGCCCATGGGCATCTTAGGAAAATAATCATGTCTAACATTTGTATGTGAAACCCTGTGGCCAGCAACCACTTTATGTGTCTCATCCCATCTGACCCTCAACTCCATTCTCTGGCCCAGTTCCCAGTTCGCAGATGAGGAGGCAGATGGGGGAAGGTTGAGTGACCTGATAAAGCCACAGCCAGAAAGTAGCTGAGGCCAAACTTAAATCCAAGACTGCTTCTTCCAAAGCCTGTGTTCTTAACCACTAGGCCTTGATGCCTCCTGCTATATTGAGGGGATCGTTCTCATGATTGAGGGGGGTCCACACGTGTGATCTCAGGGCAGCAGGCTTTCCAAAAAGAGAGTTGTCCTTTCTTTGCCCCCAAAGGTCTTGGCTGTGTGGTTCCCCAGAGTGTTCTCCTTTGGTCTCATGCCCATGGCACCCCCAACCAGGAGGATAATGAGAGACCAGGGAAAAACCCCTGGGCCGCAGAGCCATTAAGCTGTGTGCCAGTTCCCCAGGCTGAAAGAAAACAGCTTGTGAGAATTAGAGGAGAGGAAAGGGAGCAGCCAGGAGGGCCGCGACCACGGGTATGTGCCGTAGGGAAGCGGTTTGGAGGAGAGATGGGCTTTACATCCCAGGTTCGGATCGCAGAGCATATGTGCTGACTGTGGGCGGCTGGCTGTGCGTGTTTGTGCATGTGGACGCATGTGGCTGTGGGTCTCCTGTGTTGTGGATGTGCCTGGCCCAAGTCCAGGTGAGCTGTGTCAAAGGCATCAGCATACTGTACAATCCAAACACATTACAGAATCTAGTGGTTGCATCTCTGGTTTGGGTTGAAGTGGCATTTTTATTGTGAGTCTATTTTCAGACTTGCTGTGTTTTCCAAAAGCAACCCCAAGCCCCAAAACCCAACTTTTGGCCAGAAAGCATTCTGCTGTTGCAAGTTCCTATCAAGAAGAGTGCTTTCTTCCCAGAAAATGCAGATCTACTTTTGTTATTACCTGATTCCTGGAAATATGATATAGTCCATATGGCATTTTCTCTGTAAGTTAATCTTCCATTCAACTATTTAAAAATTCCTTTTTTAAAAAACAAAACAACTCCCCCCCTCCCCACCCCAAACCACTCCCCACCTCTGTTTAAAATAAAACCTCTCTCTTCCCATTCTTCTTCCGTCCTCTCTGGATTCAGGTAAGGCCAGAGGTCAGAAATCCAAATCCTCTTCGGTGCTGATCTTTTTCTGGGGGATTGGTCATGCCATCAGCTGTTGCTTATCTGGTGTTGATGATCACATTGTAACTATTCAAGGAAATTTGTATTTTCTAGTTCTTACTAACATCAGTCACCAGGAAAAATGATAAAAATCTCTGCTGACAATTCACTCTTCTTAATGCAGCCCCAGTCCTTATGGAAAACTTCAAAAATCAGAGCTTAGTCACCAGCCTGGGAAATATAAGGAGGAGGGAAGGGAGCATAGAGACTGTGGTATCTCGTGGGTTAAGATTTAAAGGAAGGGGGCGGCACCTGTGGCCCAAAGGGGTAGGGCACCGGCCCCATATACCAGAGGTGGCAGGTTCAAACCTGGCCCCAGCCAAAAAAGGAAAAACTGCCAAAAAATAAAAAACAAAACAAAGCAAAACAAAAATCTAAAAAAGAAATAAAAAGATTTAAAGGACCGATAAGATCACTTGGTGCGCCTTTCACAGTGGGGCTGGGATGCATCATCTCTGAAGATGCCCATGGCCAAGGTGCTCACAGATGTGAGAGGGGCCTTGGGGGCACAGAAAGAAAGAAAGAGAGTATGGTGCAGAAGCTTCTTGAACCCCTGGCCAATGTTTCTCAACCTCAGCACTGTTGACTTTTGGGGTCAAAATACCTTTATTATTGTCGGGGGAGGTGGTGGTCTGTCCTGTGCATTGTAGGATGTTTAGCAACAGTCATCTCTACCAGAGGCCAGTAACATCCCCTTCTGGTACTAAAACTGTTTTCAGATGTCGCCAAATGTTCCCTGGGGGTCAAAACTGCCACGCAGAGAATCTCAGGTCCAGGTTGCCAAGGAAATAGCAGGTAGCTGCAATCAAAGCTCTGGTTTCCACGTCAGTAGAGCTGACCCCAAGTCCCAGCTTTGCCATCTTGGAAGATCATTTACCTTTTTAAACCTTAGCCTCCTCATCTGAAATTGAGGATAATTGTGGAACCTACCTGATAGAGCTAATGTGAGGATTAAGTGAGTTAAGTCACTCAGTGGTTTTAGTGCAATGCTTGGCACATAGTAGATGCTCAATAAATTTTTAGCTGTAACTCTTATCACTATAAAGGGAGGCAGGTGTGGGTGTCAGGGGATGGGGGGTCTGCACAGGATGTTGGCTAATAGTGGTCAGTCTCCTCGAGCTCCTACCCATCATCCCCTACACTGGTTGGGAAGGGGAAAAGCCTCCTCCCAGGAAGTGGGACAGCCTCGTATGGTGTGTGCCATGAGACAAGCACTGGGCCAGGAACCAGCACACTGGGGCTTCCATCTGGGCTTTGCCTCTCCCTCCTATACTGACCTTGGGCAAATACCTTCATGACTCCCAGCCTCAGTTTCCTCACTGGTACAACAGAGACAATAATAAAAGTACTTGTTTCTCAAGGCTGTTGTAAGACTCCTGAGAGATAAAGGTTAAAAGTGCTTTGCCACATACAAAGTCAAATACAAAAAGGAATTGTGCATTTGCATTGGTTGCCGTGGCTGTGGAGAATAGTTTCTTCTTTGTGACTGAATCTTCTTCTTGATCTGGATATTTCTTTAGCTCCCTGGAGCCTCAGCCCTCCCTGGGTCTGGGGATCTGGTTCCCTGAGGAGTCTCCTGCTCCCTGTCCCTGTCTCCCTTCCTCTGGCTTCATTCCCATCCACATGCAGGTGTTGGTTGGCTAATGGGGTGCTAGTTGGGAGAAGGGACTAGTTTCCTCTGTGGTGGGGGGTGTGCTTCTGGAGCAAATTCTGTGCAGTCTCTGCTTCCCTGGGATTATCAGGCATCAATAACATACCAAAGTGAAGACTGGGACTCCTCCATGATGTGTAACCAAGGCCATGGCCTTCTCCGATGGGCTGTGGCCTGCGTCCTCCTCCATGTTCAGGCCCTCTCTGCTCCCTTGCTCTAGGGATCGCCTCACTCACAATGACACTGTGGCCACCACCTACCTGAGTATGTCGAAAATCTCTGCCCCTGGAGGAGAAATAGAAGGTATGTCCAATGTTTATTCTGCCCTCTGGCCCCTGTGTTTTCCCCCGTCCCATCTCCAGCTTGTACCTCTAGTTTTGAGAGTTTGCAGAAAAGAGATTATAGGCCTTTTTGTACATTTTCCACAGAGAAGGACTTCAGCCAGTGAGAGAGATGGCTTGCAAACAAACATTTAGTTCTCCACACATGGATGGTAGGAGGCACCACTGCCTAGTGCAAAGGAGAGAATTCACCCTTGCACATAAGGTTAGCTGGCTGTGGCTGTGCAGTCCACCAGGTTCTACATTGGCCAACTGTGCCCTAGCAGTATCAAAAGCCATTGAAATAGCTTTCACTGGTCTATTAAAAAGTAATCAATTTTTGTTGAAAATAAATTGTAAATAAAAAATTAAAATATAAAATTTGCTCATAAGCCCTCCCTATTCAGACAAGAAATATTAATATCCTGGGATATTTTCTGTTTGTATTTAAGTATGTATATATGCATATATACATGTATTTGTATGTATATGTATATACATACCTCCATGGATAGACATAAATAAATTGTTTTGCAAATTTTTTTTTGTCACTTGGTAATACAGCATAGATGTCTTTTCATGTTATTAAATGTTTTTCTACAACACAAATTTTATTTTATTTTAATTAAATTAGATTAATTTTTTTTTTTTTTTTGAGACAGAGTCTTACTTAGTTGCCCTCAGTAGAGTGCTGTGGTGTCATAGCTCATAGCAACCTCAAACTCTTGGGCTCAAAGCAATTGTCTTGTCTCAGCTTCCCTGGTAGCTGGGACTACAGGCACCTACCACAATGCCTGGCTATTTTGTTTTAGAGATGAGGTCACACCCTTGCTCAGGCTGGTCTCAAACTCCTGAGTTAGGCAATCTACCTGCCTTGGCCTCCCAGAGTGCTAGGATTACAGGTGTGAGCCACTACACACAGTTTTATTTATTTATTTATTTGGCTGGGGCTGGGTTTGAACCAGCCACCTGAGGCATATGGGACCAGCGCCCTACCCTTTTGAGCCACAGGCGCCTCCCAAGAATCTTGCCTGGGCTGGATTTGAACCCACCAACTCAGGTGTACGTGGCTGGCGCCTTAGCTGTTTGAGCCATAGGTGCTGAGCCCACTGCACACAGTTTTAAATGAAAACACATATTCTGTTGTGTGAATGTACTATAATCCACATTAACTAGTTAACAATGAATATTTAGGTATTTTTGAATTTTTACAGCTTTTGAATTTATAAACAGCTACCTTTGCAGTGAATATTTTAGTAGCTGAATCTTTATACAATTCATGAGTTTCCTTTTGGATACATAACTGAAAGTTCAATTGCTGTGTTAAAGAATTTCAGCATTTTTAGGGATTTTAGTATATTATCAAAATTGCCCTTCATACAGGGTAGACTTGCCTTTGGATTCTAGGACAAAAAAAAAAAAAGGCTGGACTAATTTATACTCTAATCAATCCCACAAGTTTATTTTGCTGCAACCTCCCTCACACAGGGTAAAAGAGTATTATTATAAAAGAACTTTGTTAATTTGATAGGTGAAAATGGTATTTCATCATTGCCTTAATTTTCATGTCATTGATAGCTGGTTAAGTTGATTAATGTAAATTTTTAAAATACTTTAATAAATAAGTTATATTTATATATAATAGAAAGTTATATTTATATATAATATGTCTGTATAATTATATTTATTCTAATTCTCTGTTCACATTCTTGGTCCTTATTTCTGATGATATGCCTGTCTTTTTCTCATTGTTTTGTAAGAGTTCTGTATATATATGGACACTAACTTTTCTCTTATATGTGGCACATAATTCTTCCTAGCTTTGCTTTCCAGTCAATATTTTTTTGGCCTATAGAAGTTTAAAATTTTTGGAGCGGCACCTGTGGCTCAAAGGAGTAGGGTGCTGGCCCCATATGCCAGAGGTGGTGGGTTCAAACCCAGCCCTGGCCAAAAACTGCAAAAAAAGAAGTTAAAAAAATATATTTTTTTGAGACAGAGTCTTATTTTGTTGCCCTTGGTAGAGTGCTGTGGCATCATAGCTCACAGTAACCTCACAGTCTTTTGGCTTAAGTGATTCTCTTTCCTCAGCCTTCTGAGTAGCTGGGACTACAGGCGCCTGCCAAACATCTGGCTGTTTTTTGGTTGGAGTTGTCATTGTTGTTTAGCAGGCATAGACCTGGCTCAAACCCTCCAGCTTTGGTGTATGTGGCTGGCGCCCCTACCCACTGAGCTACGAGTACCGAGCCTGAAGTTTAAAATCTTTATGTAGCCAAATCTGCTAATCTTTTCCTTAGTGAATAAGGCAGGGAGCTAGAGTTTCTTTTTTCAAATTTGTTCTTTGGTGATATCAACACTGTATTTTGAATAATCTTTCCCCTATATCTTGAGATACCACTGTTATCACCACTAAATTCCTAAATGTGTTCCTGGACCTGCTTTTTGACTTTCTGTTATCATCAATTGGTATGTCTGCTTATTATTTCTTTGGTTTTGGTATATGGATTGTGCTGGCTTTGTAAAATTAATTGTAAAGATTTAAAGTTTTCTGTAACATCTGGAACTGTTTATGTAACATAAGGGTATATATAGTCTTTGGAGGGTTTGAAATAATTTACCTGTAAAACCATATGGTCTATGTGCCTTTTTTGATTGGGTATACTAATAGTTTTTAGAAAACTTTTTAATTTCTCCTGTGATCATTGTTTTTAGCTTGTTACTTTTACTCTAGTCATTTTGATAATTTATATTTTTCTAGAAAAGCATCCATTATATTGAGGTCTAATTTATTTTATAGTGTTATACAGAGCAAACTTTTATAATTTAAATAATTTTCTATGCCTATGTTGTTTTCCTTTTTCTTATTTCTAATGCTATATATTTTGAATGGTAACTGTGTACATTGATGCACTTCGGGGGTACAGTGTGGTGTTTTCACACACAATCCGAGACACTTCCATCAAGCTGGTTAACATAGCCTTCATGTAACTTTCTTAGTTATTGTGTTAAAACGTTCATATTCTACTCATAGATTCACTTGTACCCTTGTAAGATGAACCACAGAAGTGAACCCTCGAATCCCTCTCCCTCCACCCACTATCCCCTCTCTCCCCCCTCCCCGTATCCTTAGGTTGTTATTAGGTTATAGCTTTCATATAAAAAGGTTTAAATTAATTTCATAATAGGGATGTGTACATTGGATACTTTTTCTTCCATTCCTGTGATACTTTGCTAAGAAGAACATTTTCCAGCTCCATCCAT
>CAUYQV010069447.1:0-19516 GCA_963574575.1 Galagoides demidoff
CTCCTGGGCTCAAGCGAGTCTCCTGCCTCCGCCTCCCAAGTAGCTGGGACCACAGGCGCCCGCCACAACGCCCGGCCATTTTTTGGTTGCAGCCATCATTGTTGTTTGGCGGGCCCGGGCTGGGGATTTGAACCTGCCACCTCAGGTGTACGTGGCTGGCGCCGCCTATATATAGAACTTTTAGTGAATCCGTCTGGTAGTGGTGTTTTGCTTGTTTTATTGGTTTTTTTATTTTCTTTTTTGCTTTTAGTTTTTGGGGTTTTTTTTGAGACAACTTCTCACTTTATCACCCGGGGTAGAGTACAGTGGCATCATCATATGCAACCTCAGTGCAGTCTCTAAAACCCTGGGGTTAAGTCATCCTCTACCTCAGTCTCTCAGGTAGCCAGGACAACTGGAATGTACTGCCACACCTGGCTAAGTTTTAAATTTTTTGGTGTAGAGATGGTGTCTCACTGTTGTCCAGGCTAATCTTGAACTTCTGGCTTTAAGTAGTCCTCTTGCCTCAACCTCCTAAAGCACTGGGATTGCAGTTGTGGGCCACCATGCCTAGCCTGATCATCTTTATAGTATTGAGTTGAAAGAGTTCTTTATATATCCTAGATGACTAGTCCCATGTCAGATATGTATTTGGCAAGTATTTTCTTCCAAACTGTGGTTTGTCTATTTTTTTATTTTTGAGGCAGAGTCTCACTTAGTCTCCCTGGGTAGTGTACTGTAGCATCATAGCTCATAGCAACCTCAAACTCTTGGGTTCAAGCGATCCTTTTGCCTCAGCCTCCCAAGTAACTGAGACTATAGGTGCCTGCCACAGCGCTCGGCTATTTTCAGAGACAGGGTCTCACTTGGGCTCAGGCTGGTTTTGAACTCCTGAGCTCAGGAGATCCACCTCAGCTGCCAGAGTGCTAGGATAACAGGCATGAAGCCACAGTGCCTGGCCCTTTTTGTAAGCTTTTATAGGTTTTAATTTTACAGTTAGCCTTATTATTTGTCTTGATTTAATTTTTACATGTGGTGTGAAATTGGACTCCTAGTTGTTCCAATATAATTTGTAGGAAATACTTTCTCTCATTTTGTTGCTTTGGTACTTTTCTGGCAAACTACATGAAAAAACCATATGAACCTATAATGGTGAATGTATTTCAGTGCTCTCCAGTTCATTCATTCACCTCTTTGTCTCTATGCCAGTCTTACACTGTCTTGATTACTGTGCCTTTACAGTAAGTCTTGAAGTCAGGTAGTATGAGTCCTCCAACTTTATTCATTTTTGAGATTTCTTTTTTTCCCCAAGTTGATTTTTATTTCATTAATTTTTGTCTGCAGTATTTTCTAGTTTTCAATGTAGGAAATTAGTCCTGAATGTTTTACAATTAATTCTTTATGCTATTGTAAATGTACTAGTTTTTAAGTTTTCATTTTCTAACTGTTAACTCCCCATATATAGAAATACAGTTATTTTTGTATATTGGCTTTGTATCTTCAGTTATTATTTCTAGTTATTTTATAGATTCCTTTGGATCTCCTACTTAAATCAGGTTATCTGCATTTTGTGACAGTTTCATTACTATTTTGATCTTTATTTCTCTTTCTTGCCAAATTGTAATAATTGAGATCTCCCAAGGTAGCTCAATAGAAGTAGTGAGAACATGTCTTTCCTTGTTCATCTTCCCTGCTTTCCAGGGAAGCAGTGAACATTTTATCTTTAAGTACGAGGTCAGATAATTAAATTTGCAAACTTATTCTGGAAAAAGTGTTGCATTCCTTGTTGTTGAGTCTCAGTGTGGTCACCTTCAAAGTAGTTTCCTTGGGAAGCTGTGCACTGGTACCAGCACTTGGTCCACCTTTAAAGCACTTTTTCTAGGATGAGTTTTCAAACTTAGTTGTCATAACTCTTACAGTAACAGCGCTGATGGCTATTCGGCTTTGAAGGGTGGACTAGGTGCTGGTGTCATAGTTGCCTAGGGGGAGCACTTTGAAGGTGACATAATGATATTCAGCAATGAGGTTATGTAGCACTTTTTCTCGGATGAGTTTATGATCTTAACTGTGCAACCTTACACGATGTGAGCTATAGGTTTATTTTTTTTTTGTTTTTTTTTTTAAGAAACAATCTCCATCGCTTTTGGTAGAGTGCCATGGCATCACAGCTCACAGTAACTTCCAGCTCTTGGGCTTAGGTGATTCTCCTACCTCAGCCTCTCGAGCAGCTGGGACCACAGGCACCTGCCACAATGCCTGGCCATCTTTTGTTGCAGTTTGGCCAAGGCTGGGCCTGAACTCACTATCCTCAGTATATGGGACCGGCACCCCACTCACTGAGCCACAAGCGCTGCACTATAGTTTTTTATTTTTGAGACATAATCTCATTATATCACCCTTGGTACAGTTCCTTGGCATCATAGCTCACAGAAACCTCAAACTCTTGGGTTTAAGTGATTCTCTTGCCTCAGCCTCCCAAGTAGCTGGGACTATAGGTGCCTGCCACAGCGCCCAGCTTTTTTTTTTTTTTTTTTGAGACGGAGCCTCAAGCTATCCCCCTGGGTAGAGTGATATGGCATCACAGCTCATGGCAACCTCCAACTCCTGGGCTTAGGCAATTCTCTTGCCTCAGCCTCCCGAGTAGTTCGGACTACAGGTGCCTGCCAGCTATTTTTTTTTTGTTGCAGTTTGGCTGGGGCCGGGTTCAAACCTGCCACCCTCCGTATATGGGGCCCGCACCCTTTTTTTTTTTTAATCTTTTTTTTAGAGACAGAGTCTCACTTTGTCATCCTACGTAGAGTGCCATGGCATCACAGCTCATGCAACCTCCAGCTCTTGGGCTTAGGCGATTCTCTTGCCTCAGCCTCTGGAGTGGCTGGGACTACAGGCCCTACTTTCTCTTTTTTAAGAATGTTCTTCTGGCTCAGCACCTGTGGCTCAATTGGCTAAGGCGCCAGCCACGTACACCTAAGGTGGCGGGTTCGAATCCCCAGCCCGGGCCCGCCAAACAACAATGACACTGCAACCAAAAAATGGCCAGGAGTTGTGGCGGGTGCCTGTGGCCCCAACTACTTGGGAGGCTGAGGCAGGAGACTGGCTTGAGCCCAGGAGTTGGAGGTTGCTGTGAGCTGTGATGTCATAGCACTCTACCCAGGGGGATAGCTTGAGGCTCCGTCTCAAAAAAAAAAAAAAAAAATGTTCTTCTTCCAGATAGATACTTGGATGACTTGCTTCTTCTTTCTCTTTAGGTCTTTATTCAAATGTTCCCTTCAAAATGGGGGCCTTCCCTAGTTACATAAAGTTTCTAGTCACCACCACGACACACTGTTCCTCTCTGACTCCCTCCCCTATTTTTATCCTTCGTGTGAATCACTATCTGCATATTGTGCTTAATTTGTTCTCCATAGCCCACCCATGGAACTGAAGCTTCATGGAAAACAGGGACTTGTCTATTTTGTTCTCTATCCCAGCACATAGCCTCATGCTCAGCATGTTGTAGGTGCTTAAAGTATATTTGTTGAATATGAACGACTTGTCAGATCTGAGTTCATTACCTTTTGCCCCCAGATTCTATACAACCGCACTATGGTGCAGCTAGGCATCTGTGCCTTCCGCCAAGGCCTGACTAAGGATGCACACAATGCCCTGCTGGACATCCAGTCAAGTGGCCGGGCCAAGGAGCTTCTGGGCCAGGGTCTGCTGTTGCGCAGCCTGCAGGAGCGCAACCAGGAGCAAGAGAAGGTGGAGCGGCGCCGACAGGTACCCTTCCATTTGCACATCAACCTAGAGCTGCTGGAGTGTGTCTATCTGGTGTCTGCCATGCTCCTGGAGATCCCCTACATGGCCGCCCATGAGAGTGACGCCCGCCGACGCATGATCAGCAAGCAGTTCCATCACCAGCTGCGGGTGGGCGAGCGACAGCCCTTGCTGGGTGAGTGTGGGGCTCCATAGTGCTGCGAATTTGGTTTGCTCCTTGATCCCATTCAAGGATTAAGAGAAATTTTTTTTTTTTTTGAGACAGAGCCTCAAGCTGTCTCCCTGGGTAGAGTGCCATGGCTTCTCTGCTCACAGCAACCTCCAACTCCTGGGCTCAAGTGAGTCTCCTGCCTCAGCCTCCCAAGTAGCTGGGACCACAGGCGCCCGCCACAACGCCCGGCTATTTTTTGGTTGCACCCATCATTGTTGTTTGGCGGGCCTGGGCTGGATTCGAACCCGCCACCTTAGCTGTATGTGGCTGGCGCCTTAGCTGCTTGAGCCACAGGCGCCGAGCCAAGGATTAAGAGAAATTAAAGGGAATAGCTCTCTTACTAGATGATTCCATTTGATTTAATGACACCTTCTCTGCCTGCTACTGTTTTAAGTGTTTCATCAATAGTAATTTACTTAACATGCATTAGTGATTACCCAATGGTGTATATAGCTGTTAATACTCTGTTTTTCCTGATGAAGAAACTGAGGCACTGAGAAGTTAAGTAACTTGCCCAGGTAAAATATTATAATATGGCTGATACCACTTATGTGCTTCCAACCTTTTTTTCCTATTCCTCCCCTTTATCCACTTTATATTCCAGCCAAACCAGCTCTAATAGAGCCCTGTCATTCACAAATCTGACATTGACTGCTTTGATCACTTTTGAAAGGCCTGATAATGCAGGAGTTATGCAGTTGTGATTCACTGGGAAAGGAATTTGAATTATCCTCTTCCTGTGAGACTGGTGCATGGAAGGACTTTGATAAAGCTGAGCTTATTATCCACAGCCACGTCCCCTTACAGATTTGTCCTCCCTGTATGGGACAATGGGATAAAGGGGATGTTGATCATGTATATCATGTTGTCATGCTAAAGTCCAGGTGACTCTTAGGCAAATTTTGTTTGGCTTACATAGTGGTATTTTATTTGGTGGAGAAATTAGCAGTGAAAATCTGAATTTCCCTATGTTTAGAATTTTGGTGGATCTGGCACCCCTAAGCCTGCCTCCCTCAGAGCTAGCTTGGGCGGAGGTGAAGTAGCAGCTCTGGCTCTTTCTGCAGTAGGGCCAAAAGGCAGTTTCTTCCGTCCTGTACTTCTGTTTGGTTTGTAGAGAAATGCTATTTGTGCCTCTAACTTTGCCTCTTTTACCTCTTTTAAAAGTTTAAAGTGGGCGGTGCCTGTGGCTCAGTGCGTAGGGCGTCAGCCCCATGTACCGAGGGTGGTGGGTTCAAACCTGGCCTTGGCCAAACTACAACGGAAAATAGCCAGGTGTTTGTGGCAGGCACCTGTGGTCCCAACTTCTCAGGAGGCTGAGGCAAGAGAATCACCTAAGCCCAAGAGCTGGGGGTTGCTGTGAGCTATGATGCCACAGCATTCTACCAAGGGCAACAAAATGAGACTCTGTCCCTGTAAAAATAAATAAATAAAATAAAAGTTTAAAGTGGGGGCTATTCTAAGAGGGTTGAGTGCTTTTCCTTAAACTTTGCCCTGTTTATACATTTCTGTTTGGGCCTGATCTGTGTGCACATTTGAGCTTTCTCTGCCTGTTCTACAGTATGCTGTGTTCCTGCTCTTCTACACCTGCCACCCATTTCCAGCTTTTGTACTTTGTCTACCCTAAATTCCAGTTACTCTGGTTTGCCATGTCTTACCTTCCTGGCCTGACTCTCAGGATGGTATTTTGGGGCCTAAGTTTGTAATCTGCATGTAAAACCTATAATTTTAGAAAGATAAATTATACTGTGACTAAATTTTTTGAGGAAAAGAAGTGAGCCACTCTGAAGAATTAACAATGTAAGCATGAATAAAATTTGGTAAATGCTATTCATGTTGAGATGGAAGGGTTTTTGGGGGGGGTCAAGGAACTTTATGAGAATCTGATGAGTGCTATGAACCCCTTTACTATGAAGATGTACATGACAGTTGGTCAACATTTTAAAGGGTTCGCCAATCCCCTGAAGTGGAGTGATTGAGTTCAAACCTAAGTAAATTTATTCAGCTATTAAGTGATTGGTACAGTCACATGTGTTGTTTAGTGGAGAGCTGGGAGAATCTCAGTCTGACTGTTTGCTCCTCTGGCCTCTGGTCTTCCTTCAACTGTGCTGTTCCTAGGCTCTGCCTCATTTCCAACCTTTCAGGTCCCCCTGAGTCTATGAGGGAACATGTGGTTGCTGCTTCCAAGGCCATGAAGATGGGTGACTGGAAGACCTGTCACAGTTTTATCATCAATGAGAAGATGAATGGGAAAGTGTGGGACCTTTTCCCCGAGGCTGACAAAGTCCGTACCATGCTGGTTAGGTGAGCAGAGAGGAAGGCCATGGTGGGTAAGGGAACAAAGACTATTTTCTTTCCTTCCCTGAGGACCTCCCTCTCGCCTCCCTTCTTTCCATAGGAAGATCCAGGAAGAGTCACTGAGGACCTACCTCTTCACCTACAGCAGTGTCTATGACTCCATCAGGTAGAATGGGCTCTGAGGACACGTAGGGGCCCCAGCTTTGTGGCCAAGGGTTCTAACTGCCCCCTGCTCTCTTTCCCCAGCATGGAGACACTGTCTGACATGTTTGAGCTGGATCTGCCCACTGTGCATTCAATCATCAGCAAGATGATCATCAATGAGGAATTGATGGTAGGGCTGGGTTGTAAGTGGGTGGGTAGAGTCATGGAGAGATTGGAATGGAGGGGTCTGATCTATGTCATGTCAATTCCCTTGCCTTGCTCCTGTCAGGCCTCCCTGGACCAGCCAACACAGACAGTGGTCATGCACCGAACTGAACCCACTGCCCAGCAGAACCTGGCTCTGCAGCTGGCTGAGAAGCTGGGCAGCCTGGTGGAGAATAACGAGCGGGTGTTTGACCATAAGCAAGGCACCTATGGCGGCTACTTCCGTGGTAAGTGGGTCCATCTGTTCACTCTCCCAGGATTTTGCTCCCTGGCTGCTTTTTCCTTGGCACTTAGTCCTCCCCTTTTCTCCTGCAGACCAGAAAGATGGCTACCGAAAAAATGAGGGCTACATGCGCCGGGGTGGCTACCGCCAGCAGCAGTCTCAGACAGCCTACTGAACTCTCCGCTTTTGTTCCTGTGGCCTAGACCACTTAACCTTTAAGTCCTAAACTACACCCTAGTTATTAAAGGTCTATTTAAAGTTGCTTTGGCTCCTGATTGCATGTTATAACAAAGGTGTGTTAGATCCATTCGTTTGGTGATTTATGTTTCCGAGTTTCTACTACATGATAGACACATTTGGGACCTAGAGATGAATTGTATACATCTCTGACATCAAAAAGCTTAACTCTTTGATGTTTAACAAATTGTGATAAGTTATAATGGGTATGAGAAAAGGTAGTGAAAATACTGAACAATTGTGATTATGGGGATGTAATATCTGGGTAGGCACAATGGTGGCAGTAGTGATGAATGGTTGGACCAGACAAGGAGAAAGGATTCTAGACCATGTGGAGTGTGGTCTGTGGATTCTGTTATGTGCTTTCGACAAGTTAGGTACCATAATTAAGAAGAAGCATTGAGGGCTCGGCGCCTGTGGGTCAATCGGCTAAGGCGCCAGCCACGTACACCTAAGTTGGCGGGTTCGAATCCCCAGCCCGGGCCCGCCAAACAACAATGATGGCTGCAACCAAAAAATGGCCGCGCATTGTGGCAGGCGCCTGTGGTCCCAGCTACTTGGGAGGCGGAGGCAGGAGACTCACTTGAGCCCAGGAGTTGGAGGTTGCTATGAGCTGTGATGCCATGGGGGGGATAGCTTGAGGCTCCGTCTCAAAAAAAAAAAAAAATACTTCAAAATCTATATCTCCAGGCAGATTCTGGTAGCAGATGCTTGCCGGACATCTCTGCAATGGATATTTCCAAGACACCACCAGCTCCACGTGGACACTTCACTACACTTTATCATTTTTCCTAAACCTGCTCTTCAGATTGCATCCCCCACCTTAGTTGGCTAAGAAAGAAACTTGCTGTGCGATCAGTCACAAACCATCTCCTGTGTCCACCCCTCCTCTCAAAGTTGGCCCTCACTGCCTGGGCAATTAAAATAAGCCCCTAGCTTGTCTCCCTGGCTCAGGTCAGCAGTTCTCTAGTCCATGACTGCAGCCAGAGTCATCTTTCCAAAAAATCAAATCTCGTTATTCTCTGCAGGGCTTCAAATCCTGCCATGGCTCCTCATTGATTAATGGATCAAGTCCAAACTCTTCAGTGTACCAAGCCAGTCCTCATTATCTGTCCAACTTTATTGATTGCCTTATCTTTTGCTGCTGGAATTATCCTTTAGTGCGGCTGAATTTCTTTAAATTCTCCTAATAGGCTAGTGAGAAGGATCCTAAGAGTTTGAGAGGTCTGGATGAGAATTTTTCTATTTTATTTTTTGATAATTGTTTTAAAAATAATAGATATTTTGAATCATCTCCATCTGTGTTTTTCTTGTGTGCATAGAAATCCCCTGGAGATTTCACCGAGAGACCAACCTGGTAAGTCCTGTGTAACCCAAGACATTCCTAACAAGCTCCCAGTGATGGCCAGGCTGCTGTTTGCTGCACACACACTGAGCAGTGAGGGTCTAGAATGATGGCAATTTCCCAGGGGAATCCTGACAACGTCTCACTGTCATGGACTAATGAATTAAGAAGAGGTAGACTGTATTTTAAATGATACAGTCATTATAAATGAAGACCAAATGATGTCACGGCTACTTCTATAAATAAAGATCTAGCTGGGCCCAGGGGCTCACTGCCTGTAATCCTAGCACTATGGGAGGCTGAGGAGGGAAGGTCACTTAAAGCCAGGAGTTCAAAACTAGCCTGGGAAACATAGCAAGACCCCATTTCTAGAAAAAATGAGCTGAGCATGGTGCTGTGCACCTCCAGTTCTAGCCACTTGGATGGCTGGGGCAGGAGAATCACATGAGCCCAAGTTTGAGGTTGTAGTGAACTATGATTATGCCACAGCAAGACCCTGTGTCTAAAAAAAATAAACATATCTGGCAGTGGTCCTAGTAAAAAGCATCAGTGAAAAAATTGAATCAAGTAGTATAGGCATGTCAATTTCAAAAGACAACATTTTTGCAACAAAAAAATCACACATATTGGCTCAGCATCCTTAGCTCAGTGGTTAGAGCATTGGCCAAATGCCCCAGGGCTGGCAGGTTAGAACCCAGCCAAGGCCTGCTAAACAACAGTGACAACAACAAAATACCTGGCTGTTGCAGCAGGAGGCAGGAGTCCCAGCTACTTGGGAGGCTGAGGCAAGGGAATTGCTTGAGCCCAAGAGTTGGAGGTTGCTGTGAGCTGTGACATCACAGCACTCTACCAAGGGTAACATAGTGAGACTCTGTCTCAAAAAACAAACAAACAAACAAAAACTCCACATAGTATTAATTGATATTCTTTGAATGACATTAGTTTTGTACTTTTGCTTATAATTAGTTTGTTAATCTGGTTTTAATTTTATATAATAGCTATAAGCATTATGGTTTATATTTGGTTTTATGTTTGTACACAGACAACCTAGATTGACTCCATTGACTTATAATGGAATAAGAGAAGTTTATTCCATTATAAAATGTCTAAATACGACCCCTGCCTAAGAAATACCAGACTAAGCCATCTCAGACCTCTTTGCCTTTGCTTCTGTTGTGACTTCTGCCTGGGGGAACCCTGCCAAGTCTGCTTAGCAAACACCCACTCTTTCTGCAGCCCCTTTTCTGAGATGGTAGTCAACTTTACATCACAACTGGGTCCTGGACTAGTTTCTTTCATGACATCGAGCACACTTTGCTACACACTTGAATGCACACTTTTTTTTTTTGAGATAGAGTCTTACTATGTCGCCCTCGGTAGAGTGCTGACACATGATAGCTCACAGCTCACAACAACCTCAAACTCTTGGGTTCAAGCGATTCTCTTGCCTCAGCCTCCCAAGTGGCTGGGACTGCAGGTGCCTGCCACGACACCTGGCTATTTTTTTGTTGTTGTCATTGTTGTTTAGCAGACCCAGGCTGGGTTCGAGCCCTCCATCCCTGGTGTATGTGGCTGGTGCCCTAACCCCTGGGCTATGGGTGCCGAGCCAATGTTTGCTTATTTTATTGCCTGTTTCTTTTATCCCAAGGACAAAGGCCTTGTCCTGTGTGTTGTATTTGTAAGTACTTGATGCAACATAGCAACTCAATAAATGTTTCCTGAAAGAATAGAGGTAAAACTTGGTTTGCTTTTTCCTAAGACAAAAAGTGTACCAACCTACCAAGTATTCACAGTGAAAAAGAAAAAGAAAACAATAAGTAATTGTAATATTCTTCTGTGAGTAATTCGATTCCAAGATGGTGATTCAAAAGACTTGCTTACTTATCTCCTGGAGAATTTGCTGAAAAGTCTGTATTTTCCCTAATTTTCCAGAGGTCTGCTTGTTGAGGTTAAAGCTCACAGGGCTTTCAAATAAAGCAAAAAGAACATGGTGATTACATTTGGGTTGAGGCATCATTACAACTAAAAATAGAATGGAAAGACTGAAAATCTTTACTTGAACCTCCAGCCAAAAAATATGGTTAAACATCATGAATGAGCCACAATTGTGGCTTTTAACTTTCAATTAGACAGGATAAATTTCATAGCTGGTAGCTTCTCCTGCCCCAACTTCCCAGAATTTTGACTTTGCCGTTCAGTTTTGGTTTGCACCTTCACTGGTGCTGGACGAGGGAGTGAAGCTCGGTTTACCATTGAGAACAGGGCAAACCCCAAATAGAACATTTGGCTTTAATTCACGAGACGGATTTTCCAGCCTGTATATAGAAAGTAATCTGCTTTCTAATAAGGAACACCTCTGAATTAACCAGGATGATGGGCGGTATGGGATTGGAATTGAGCTAGAGCCCAAAAATGAGTTCCATCTGATTTTATCCCCGGCCGACAAATACATAGTGCTATTCAAATACTGTTTGAGACAATGGCTTGGACGGGACCAAGCCAGGCTGGCAAAGTACAGATGGAATTTTTTATTTTACATTAATAGCTGCTTCTACTTCATTAGGTGAACAAGGTTCTCTTGACCCTAGAAGCTACAGAAACTTGCACAGTTTAGGGGTTTTGGAGGATCATTAATTCATTTATGGCTTCAAATGAGCATTTCTCTACTCAGAATAAACAAGCTAGGAAGGAGATTTCTCTCCTAACTCCTTCAGGGTTACTGATTTTACTTTCCAAAATAAACTATTCCAAACTTACCATGATTTTCTTACCTCTGTACCCCTCTTCCTGTAACATTCATCCTCATGTTACCCAGATATTACTTTCTGGAAACTTCTAGCCATCCTGAGTGATTGGTATCCCCTTTCTCCTTTGAGCGAGCTTTATGTCTCCCAGAGGCTTCACTATTTGGTACACATTCTATTTGTTGACCTGATCTCAACAGGTCAGGAACAGATAAGTAGACTTGTGGAATCTTTTCTTTTTCTTTTTGAGACAGAGCTTCACTTTGTCGCCTTGGGTATAGTGCCACAGCGTCACAGCTCACAGCAACCTCAAACTCTTGGGCTCAAGTGATTCTCTTGCCTCAGCCTCCCACGTTGCTGGAACTACAGGCACCTGCCACAATGCCCAGCTATTTTTTAGAGACTGGGTGTTGCTCTTGCTCAGGCTGGTCTTGAACTCGTGAGCTCAAGCAATTCACCTGCCTCAGCCTGCCACAGTGGGGGGATATACATGAGGAACAGTATGAAGAACACTTGATAGGGAGTGAAAAATGTATGATTATAAACTTCCCTTCTGCATATGACCAAGTAGAAAAATTTCTTTTGTACATTTTATGCATCGAGCTTCTACATTTGACCTGTCTCCTGGGGACAGCATATTAATCAGTCTTGGTCTCTGTGTGTGCTCAAATAATCATTATACTGAACTCAGTCAAATGTAGTGTTCCCTTTATTGCACCAAGATGGCCTTCTGAGTTTCATAAACAAGACTTTGGTGCAAAATTGCAGGCTTTTTTCCATTTTGTAAAGAGAAAAAACTTACAGACTAAAAACAGACTTGTCCTATTTATTTTCTGATGTGTCAGAAAATTGTCCGCCCACATGTCAGAAGAGTGAGGTTGTTTTTGCATCCCTGTGTACTTTGCTGCCTAACATTGTACTTACAGAGGAACTGAGCCAGCCTTCCAGAGTTTGTTGATGCTTGATGCCTGTGCTCTACCTGTGTGCAGTGTTCTCTTCCAAGTGGACTCTCCATGCTTGGAGATCCCACGTCTGAGGCAGATATCTAAACCATAATCTGCATTCTGGACATCTTAATCGCCTACGCACTAACCACAGCTGTTTGTTTGTTCCCTGTTTCAATGGGGACAGATGTAATCACTAATTTTTGCCTTTTAAGGTAACAGCCCAGTTCAATACTGGGTGGCGGTGGCGGGAGACGGGGAGAAACATCCTGGGCACAGAAGAGACACAAACACGAAATATCACAACAGTCTCTGGTGTCTGAGCCCTCACATTGAAGATGAAAGCAGAATAGGCACAGTTCTGTGGGATTTAGACAATATACTGATTTTTTTTGGGGGGGGGGCAGTTTCTAAAACTTTTAGAAATTGTTAATCAGAGCTCAATTTGTATTGTCTTTATCTATGTTATTGTGCAGAAATTCAGGGGATACTTCAGGAGGGAAGTATCCCCTTCTTTTGGCTGCAGACAGTACGGGGTCCAACCGGAGCTTATGCCATGAAAATACTGTCATGGTATTTATCACGTGACCTCCACACAGCCCCTTAGTGACTGTATTTTCCTGACATCAATTTCTACTCATAATAATTTGGGGGAGGTGGTGTGACATTCCTCAAGAATGACAGTCCTAACGGACTTTTGTACAGATCCTTATATTTGGTGTACTTTTCTCATTTAACTCTGAATCAGCCAGCGCCCTTTCAGTTGGGAGCAGTAAAGACCAGTTTGAACTAGTGTAAGCATCAAAGGGGAAATCTTTTTTGCGGGCAAAGCCTTAATCAAAAACTTAAGAGGCATATCTGACATTGAACATGGGACCATTGGTGTTTTCCGTGGCTTCGTCTGACTCTCAGCTCAGGTTTTCTCTGGATAATTAGCCTGAGAATAAAATCAAAACCCACTGAGCTCTGGCTTCCTGTGTTTCTCAATGCTAGCTGCCCTAGAGAAAAAGAGATTCTATGTGTTTGCATGGGAACGCTCAGAGTGGCCCTCCAGTTGGCCCTTTGTATAGAGAAGGTTGAGGGATTCTGATTAACCAATACTGTCAGTTGCTAACTTGTGCTCAAGAGACCGGTGGGGCTTTCACAATTAACATTGCTTCAGAATTACAGGGGACCAAGAGGGAAAAAGGGTGGCTGGAAATTTGACTGTAATAATTCTCATAAACACCAGGAGAAGCGTTATTTTCCTCATTTTAGCGTCCAGAGAGATTGATTTGCCAAAATTCACACAGCTAGTAAATGGCTAAACTAGATCTTCTAACCTATTTTGTTCCTTCTGCTGATCACATTAAAGTTCTTCCTTCTCTATGGCAGGAACGCAGCATAGACAGGCCCACAAAGTTACCATTTCAAAGTAAGGATAAGTTGTGACATTTTATGATCTGGGGAAAAATCTGGACTACTTTCCAAGTGGTTGTGAACAACAAGAAAAGGTCATTTTTTATAGTACAGCATTGTAAGAAAATTCTATGGCAACTTTTTACTTATTGGAAATAACATTCTGCAAAAAAATTATAATTTCACGTTTTAACAATGGTATCATTTAAAAATACATTTGAGGCTAGGTGCCCGTAGGTCAGTGGCTGGGGCACCGGCCTCATACTCCGGGGCTGGTGGGTTCTAACCCAGTCCGGGCCTGCTAAACAACAATAACAACAACAAAATAGCCAGGTGTTGGGGCAGACACCTGTAGTCCTAGCTACTAGGGAGGCTGAGAGGCAAGAGAATTGCTTGAGCCCAAGAGTTTGAGGTTTCTGTGAGCTATGACACCATAGCACTCTACCAAGGGTAACAAAATGGGACTCTGTCTCAATAAAAAAAAAAAAAATTTGAGATATACAACTATAAAAATAGAAACCTCAAAAAATAGATTTAATATAATGTACTTTAAAGAAATATTATTTTGCCAGGTGGCTCATGCCTGTAATCCTAGCACCCTGGGAGGCTGATGCAAGAGGATCCCTTGAGCTCAGGAGTTTGAGATCAGCCTGGGCAAGAGTAAAACCCTGTGTCTACTAAAAATAGAAAACTTAATGGAGTGTTGTAGCAAGAGCCTGTAGTCTTAGCTATTCAGGAGGCTGAGGTAGGAAGATCACTCAAAACCCAGAAGTCTGAGGTTGCCCTAGCACTCTGACCTGGGCAACAGAGTGAGACTCTGTCTCAAAAAAAAAAAAAGTACTATTGAAGTGATCTAACTTTTTAAAAAAATATTCTGGGATGTACAGGTGGAATGTCAGAGAAAATTGAATTAAAATCATACAAGGGAATCAGGTAAAGAAAGCAGCTTTTTTATTAAAGGGTGGTTTCATGTAGACTGGTGTTGGAGGAAGGGGGCATCTAAGAGAACAAAGGTAGGAACAGAGGTCCAACAGCATCGGGGGAAAAGCCAAGTGTGCACCCACCTAACTTGTGGTATCTGCTCCTGGAGACAAGCACGAACCCAGTGGATAGTTCTTCCTCAACTCCCAGAATCTCCAAAGCTTAATTATCAACAAATATTTAACTATTCAAATTTGATACATTGACTATTAGATAATTTCATTCTTAACTTTCTAATAAGCTTCATATATATCCAGATATTACCTTGAGAAATGTAGTAGGGAATTAAAAATGGACACTGAAACCATTATTGATTGAAGTTTTGCGAAGAAAACAACAGATAAGAAAACCAGGAGTAGATTGGACCGAGCAAACAATCCATCCCTAAAGTGGGCTTACACATTGGCTAAGGACGATTGAGTTGGGCTTTATGGAAAATTTTATTAAATAAATAAACCAAGAGAAATTGTAAGGATAGTTTTAAGGAAACAAATTCATGTATCATGTATCTTGAGGTCTGCATGAAAAAAATAAATGGCCAGAACTTAAATATTCCATAAGCAATAAAAGCATTTTAACCATATAATTAAGAGCCGTCTTAAGAAGATCGTTTAGTACCTAAAATAGTCCTGTGGCTTTTTGTTGTAAATATGAGACAATGTTTTTGGTGTTAAAGAAAACAGACACATGAGAATTAAAAATGCTACAAATGTTTAAAGTAAATAAACGCTATTTTCAAAATTGGTTGGGGCAAAAATACACTGACCTGTGGGGTCTGTTAAGATTCAACAATATCTGTAACTTTATATCTGACATAAATGACACATGTGTTGATTTAAACATTTTCAACTGTTTGTAAAATCTCCCTGAATATAACTTAACTTTAAATAAGGAATGGACATCTTATACTACTCTTGATTGTTTTATCCTTTGTTTACTAGTCTTTCCAAAATGTTTCAGAACTATCTTACTGTTTAGTAGCTTATGGTAGTCTATGCCAGCTCTTCTCGTGTAAATCAGATGAATTTTTGTTTTCAAGGTTCAGAAGTAGAAAAACCTACAGTGGCAAAGTTAAACACATACACACACATCAAAGTTTATAATCTCATCCTTGGTTCTCACTTGGACTCTGCTGGAGTGGAGGAATTATTTGCTGCCTACAGTCCTGGCTGACATATAGGAAAATCTACTTCTCCCAGAGAGGGCCAACGGGGAAGCAGACGGAGGCCTGACCCCTGTGCTCACCTGCGGCTCAGTGCCTCCTTTCTATTTAGGAACTTTAAGGTGACTGATGTGCATAGGTAACAAAAGATCCCTGGCCCCTACTCATTCATACTCATTTGTATAAATCACTGTGGACTAACAAAAATCGACTCTCACAGGCTTCTCAGTATTTCAGTTATTTCAAAATAATGGAACATCTCTATTTCCCCAGGGGTGCAGAGAGAACTTATCGAAGCAGAGTGTTGAGCTCTTACTTGGTGGGTGGGTGACAGCCATCCCATCCCTATTCGCTCCATACACACGCTAAGAAGATTGCATTTCATTTTATAAAACTGAAAATTCCTTCAGGGTTATAGCTCATACATGAGCACGCTGACACTGGCATTGATTTCCTCTTAGGTAAAATCTCACGAGGACTTTGACTCCTGTAGCAGTAGAAACAGCTACGTGAAGAATGAAGGCCTGCCAGTTTTGCCAGTTAACACTTACTGCTATCAACTAGATCTTAAAACAGTTACACCTCTTTGCCATTTTTTGTTTGCTAAGTAGGTCTCGCTCAATTATGCTCCTGTCTGTGCCAGACCGACATAAAGCCTGGGATCAAGGAAGGTGATGCTTGTGTCCAGCTGTGCTCTCACCGGTGTGCTTCCATTTCCCCACGCGTAAGAACAGTTCAACTTTTTGTGGTAGTTAACCATCTCAAATCTCTTTCAGGACTCAAACTAAAAGAACTATACACATTTCTCCGTATTTTTATGGGTTTTGCCATTTGGGACTCCTTAATTTTAGCATGTAATGATGCATTTCATGTAATAACACTTAATTATTATTATCTATTATTTATCCAATGAGTTCACAGTCATTTATAAACACTAATTAATTGAGATTTACAAAACCCTGTGAACTTCCCAGTGCCATGGCCACCCTGCATTCCCCCACTTATTTCTCTAAGTGCTGCTTTGAAATCTTTGAACATTTAATTAGTGATCATAACTCAAGCTGCTATCTGAGGAACTTGATGTGGACTCATTTTTATGCTTTTTTATTCCCATTTATTTTAAATAGTTTCCCATTTTCTTTTCTTTTTTTTTTTTTAGAGACAGAGCCTCAAGCTGTTCCCCCTGGGTAGAGTGCCGTGGCATCACAGCTCACAGCAACCTCCAACTCCTGGGCTTAAGCAAGTCTCCTGCCTCAGCCTTCCAAGTAGCTGGGACTATAGGTGCCTCTCACAATGCCCAGCTATTTTTTTTTTTTTTGGTTGCAGCTGTCATTGTTGTTTGGTGGGCCCAGGCTGGATTTGAACCCGCCACGTTAGGTGTATGTAGCTGACGCCTTAGCCACTTGATCCATAGGCGCCAAGCCAAAATTAAACTTTCTATATAAAATTCAGACAAGATATATATACCCTACTATTTCTCAAGATCATGGCCATTATACAGTGAAATAAATATGTACGGTTTTTCTTGTGTTCACTTCTTGCTTCATATATGTTCAACAAATACATATATTTATTTAATGCCTGTTACCTACCAGTCTCTGTTCAAAGGACTTGGAATCTAGCAGCAAGTAAATAAAAAAATGGAAGAAAGAATAAATAACTGTTATTCTCATGATGATTATAATCTAATGCATAGAGGGAAATAAATAAGTGAAAATATATAATGTGTTAGACAAAGCTATGGTTTGAATGTCCCCTCTGTTAGATAATTGCCTCAAAAAGTCCCTTCTCCCCAAAGCCCCTTCCTACTGTTTAAAGTTACAACTCCTCCCCCAGCACAGGGAGTGGCTTACGTCATCATTCTGTTCCTATTACCCAGTGCCCGCCCCTAATAACTCTGTCTGCGCTCCTTATTGGTTATCCCACCATCCCGTCACCATTCTGAGACTTCCCTATATAAGGGTAGGTCTCTCCCCTCTCTCCCCCTCTCCTCCCTCACTGTTCTTTCTCTCTCTTCCCCACTCTCTCCTCATCTCTCTCCCCTCTTTTCTCTCCTCTTTTCTCTTCTCTTATCTCTCCTCTGCAGTCTCCCTCCCCCACCAATAAAGACCTTTTGTACAAGCCTCTTGTGGGTGGAAGAGCCTCCCTCTTACCCTCCAAAACTCTTGTTGAGATTTAATTGCAGCCACTGTCACAGTATTAAGAGGTAAGACCTTCTTTAAGGGGGATTAGGCCACGAGGGCTCCACCTAGTTGGGTGGGATTAACGCCCTCATAAAAGGGTGAGTTTGGCCCCCTCTTGTCTTTATTCTTCCACTTTCTGCCAGGTAAGGGTGAAGCACTCCTCTCCTCTGGGGGATGCGGTATTCCCGGCACCACCTTGGAATCAGGATCATCAGACCTCCTGCAATGTGGGCCGGTGTATCTCTGCTCATTGTAAATTACCCACTGTGTGGTATCTGTCTGATGTTATAGCAGCACAAAAGGACTACACAAGATGACGAGAAGCATTACGGAGAATCCTGGTTCAGTATAGGTTTTATCGCTTACGAGCTATAAATTATGCGACCTCAGTTTTTCTAAGATGTGAAAAGGGAAAAAATAAAACTACTTAACATGTTAGAGTTGTTTTTAGAATTTATATTTGTCTTATCACAATAGTCCAGTTTGCTGTTCTAGTAAGATTTAGTGAATTCCAATCAATTTGTAGTCATGGTAAGAGGAAAGCAAAAAGATTTTCTAAGACATACAGCTAGTACTCTTAGATATGAGGTTACAACCTAGGCAGTCTGATTTAAGGTTTCTTCACGTAACTCAGTGGCTCTCAACCTTCCTAACGCTGCAGCCCTTTAATACAGTTCTTGTGGGTCGTGACCCACAGGTTGAGAACCGCGGATTAACTACTGGCCTACATTACCTCCCACTGATAATTATAGCTAAGAGCTTCACATGTGTGATCTCATTTAATCAATGTAAGAACCTTAAAAATAAGAAATCTTTACTTGGGAGGCTGAGGCAAGAGAATTGCTTGAGCCCAGGAATCTGAGGTTGCTGTGAGCTATGATGCCACTGCACTTTACCAGGGGTGACAAGGTGAGACTCTGTCTCAACCTTAATGTCCCCACTTCATGGGCCCTTTCTTTGAGCTTCTGAGGCACCATCACCTTCTGGACAGAATTTCCTTCCCAGAGACCTGAGTCCCTGCTCTGCCTGGCTTCTTCTCTGAGCTTTGGGTGCTAATTACTTTTCTCTTTGTACTTCTGCCTTTGAGGTGAAAGGGATCCCTGAAACTGCTAGCTATATGTTACTTCACTGTCCTCTTTTCCATTTTTTTTTTAAATTTCAGGCTCCTTTATTCCATAAATATTTACAGAACATCAACTATAGGCAAAACATTGACATAATCATTGAAGATAACATTGGGACAAATATATCAATTTTATGAGGAAACAAAAGCATTATCTACAAATCAATTATGAGATAAGTGTACTCATTACCACCACACCTAGTAAAGTTGAAGATCCTAGCTAGTACAATTATGATAACTTAAAAATCCCAATGGTTTGTTACAAAAATACAAATTTCATTACTTCCGAGTTACCAAGTTACCTGCAAGTTACCAAAAACAATAGAAAAATTCAGCAATGTAGCTAACTTCAAAATAACTATACAAAATCAATTATATTCCTATGTAAAAAACAATTACAAAATAATATTAGAAAAAGAAAGATAGCATTGTATCAGCTACCAAAATAGAAAGTATCTATCAATATAGCTTTAACCCACTTCATCCTGAACAACCTTCAAGCGTCTGGTGTGAAAGGTCAATCTTTGAAATGTAATGTTTAAAAAGGACAACTATTTTAATTATAA
>CAUYQV010069448.1:0-48872 GCA_963574575.1 Galagoides demidoff
GCACCTGTGGTCCCAGCTACTTGAGAGGCAGAGGCAGGAGAGTTGCTTGAGCCCAGGAGTTGGAGGTTGCTGTGAGCTGTGATGCCACAGCACTCTACCCAGGGTGACAGCTTGAGGCTCTGTCTCAAAAAAAAAAAAAAAAAAGAAAAGAAAAGAAAAAAGAAAATAGGATCTTTCTTTAAGTTTTCTGCACATATTTTATATGTGTCATTATCTATTCATAGGAAAATTGATATTAATGATGTCCATCCACTTAATACAGACCTGTATCTAATAGCTGTGATGATTTTGTATTCTTTTCTCTATTTTGTAACTATGGGGATATCATAATGGCTACAATAAAGATGATGTGAGAATATAATTTAAAAACATAAAAGAGGAAAACAGAGGGAGAAGAGGGAATCAAGAGAGTAGAAGAAAAACCTTTGTTCTCTCAATCCTCACAATCTAGCAGAGTGGTGTGGCACTCTTCATCGCAGCCCAGCGAGGCTGAGTCTCACTTTTAGTCAGAGTATACACATACACTTATACACACATATGTACACTTTATGGATATGCACCAAATACATGTGAGAGGTACCAAGTCATGTGACTGATTTTACTAATATGCCTTTTATCAGGTGAATACTGGTATTTATAAAATGGAGTGAATATCTTATGTTAAATTGCCTTTGAAACTATCAGTGACGTTCATGTCTGGAAGCACCATTTTTTAAAAAGTATACTGCCTGGAATTTCTGAATAGCTGAACATGTGCAGGATCCTACAGGGTTGTGCACCCAGGGAGAGTGTGCAAGCTCTGTTCCCCTTTTCCCCCCATCAAAAAAATATTTTTAATTATTAAAAAACCAAAAAAAAAGCCTGAATTACCTTATAAATGTTGTAGAAATAGTCAGCTATTTATAATACATTTCCTTATCCATAAATGAGATCATTGTCCCATGAATAAAGAAAAACTTCAAAACCTCAAACCATCTTATCCCCACGTAATCTCAACCCTTTAGCATGTTAATTCCTAGAACTATGTTCTCCCCCAGACTCTACAAAATCAGGACTACTGATTCTTTAGGAAACATCAAAAATTCGGAGAGCTAAGCTTCTGCCAATTGGCAATGGCAGGTTTCAATCAGCTACTTGAATTATTTGGGTCGGTAGAGGACTGAAGGCATCACTATTTCCGAAAGCCATAATGCCAAGTCAACAGGAAGATTATAAGGCATTGTGAAATAAGCTTTCAGACCATAGTCCTCAGCCTTTCTTGAAATCTGCTTATAAAAGAAGGACCAAGTGAAACTTTGATACTACATCAAGTCACAACTAAGGGGCAGGTTTGCAAAATCAATTGTGCAGCTTTTATACTCACTGCACATTCACCACATATGTCCTTTATTACACAGTGGAAAACCATTAAATGCACAGTAGTTTTGCCAAGTGGCATTATGCATTTAACAGCTTTATTCGTTTAACAGCTCCAACTCTCATTATATTTTGCCATGTGGTACATGGGATTTTATGCATTTAACAGTTTAAGAAGGCTCCATGGTATTTTCTTTTCATGTACTATGGTTGGACATCCTGTCTTAGCAAGCTGTATGTCACTGATTTCATTGATAAGAGAAAGTCAGAGTAATATGGAAAAATTAGTACAGCAAAATTGAAAAGAAAAACAAACATTAAAACATTTTTAAAATTCCCTGATATTCTCCTCCTCTTCCTTTATCAACATTTGAAAATAACCTACATCAGGTTACTGCAAAACTGTAGGTAAAAATATCTTATCCCCCAAAGCCATATAATTAATCTAATCATAATATGTAGATTATCATTTGAATTTTTTTTAAGTTTTCAAGACAATTTTTATTGAAAACGTCCTTGCTTAATAGAAAACTCATTAACTTCCTTTCTTTATAGCACACAACAGATCTGTTAGGGAGATGATAGACCATTTTACCATTTACATATGTAAGGATGAAAATATTTGTCATGCAAGGCCACAGAGGAAATGAAGCTCAGAATCAAAGGACTCTCAAAATTCTGCTTTAACTAACTTGTGTTTCCTCCGTTTCCTCCGTACTGCATTAGTTGTTCATCCTAAGAATAAATAAGCACCTCAAACTAAACAGGATTTTCGGTTTGGGCAAAAGTTGTCCCCTTTAAACGAACCAAAGCAGATAGCAGATCCCATCAACTGTTGCTGCTTTCAGAAATAAAAAATCTAAGCATCTGTCGGCTCTTTTCCCTAGAGCATTGCATTCCCCACAATCCCAGCTTTCTGAAAAATTTTACTGGATAAGCTTCTATGTTTTTCTGTTAAAAGATTTTAGCACTTACTCTGCACTCCCCCCGGTGTATTTCCTCCTGGAAAAACAACTGTATTCTGTACATAAAAGAAACACCTGACACTGAAAGGTGTCTCTGGGGCTGGGGAAAAGTGGTTATTATAACGAAGTCATTCATTTCCCTGGTGGGAACAGGAGACGATGATACCTGGCTAAAACATGGTCTCAGAAAGGTGCTGTTATGTACATTCTATGTTTTGTTTGAATACCAAAAAAACAAACAACAGAAAAATGAAACCCACGACAGAAGGATAAACAAGAGTACACAGCAGTGTTTAGAATAGTTCTACGGAGAAAAATCACTCAAGGCTGATTATTTTCTGAAAAAAACTTTTTAAAAGAAAAAAGCTGAGGTTTTGGCTTAGTCTCTATTTTGAACTCCACTGGGAATAAAAGCAATCCATAGAGCAAAAAGCAGAACATGACAGGTTCCCTGGAGAATATTATTGTTATTATTATTGTAGGAACAGATGTATTTTTATTGGTGGGAGGAGGAGAAGGGTCTAATTCCAGCCCTCAATTTTGCTCTTTTAAAAACCACTCACCTGACTTTTATTTGCAGCCACTTTGGCAAACAGGGCTTGAGACACCTTGGCCCTTTTCATCTCCTGTTGGATCTCGTCATAAATGGCAGCTGTGATGTTGACGTTGGCGCCGTCCACCTTAATAGGGAGGTCTGTTGTCGGTGTCGAGGTTTTGGCCTACCAAGAGACCATGAAAATAATAATTTAAAAAGTGCTGCATTCAGCCCAGCCATCTGTGCAGAAATTATCAAAGGATTTCAGTCAGCTGATGCCAAACTGCATTAGCTACAGAGGGACACTTCCTGTCCATTATTCTAATCAGGTTAATTGTGATTGGAAATAATTGCATTGCATTCCTATAGGACACACAGAATGCTGTCAACTCTGCTCCCTCACTGTGTCCTGGATGGTTCACAGGTAGGATGGCTACCCTGGACACCGAACTATAAGCAATCATCTAACTGCAAAACAAACATGCAGAGCACACACACACACTTACCTTTTGCTTTCTCAAAGTGTCACACCTTAGAGGAAGAACCAATTCTTCCAGAAAAAATGAGTAAATGGGTAGAGGTCTCTAAATAATAAATTATTACTCAATTTAATGCACTCCCCTGAGTCTCTCTCATTCTTTATTAAAGCTGTATGTATGTCATTCGAGTATGTATGGTTTCCCATCATTATCATCATTATGCTACCCAGACAGTCACCTAATTTCACCTAGGAAATCAGTGGAAATGAAACAAAATTTCATTTCATAAAACTAGGCTTCAGAATGCCTTTGATGTGCCGTTTTCATTTTCTTAAACTCATATTGTGGTTTTATGTATTCTGCCGTGCTCGTTTTAATTGAATGATTTCCCATCAGCTTCAGAGACAAATGAAGGACAATACAGAAGGTGTCTGTACTTCTTGGGGTTAGGATAACCCTAAAACGTTTGAATCTACTCGATCAAAAAGATGGTCAGAACATTTGCTTGGTCCAGGCCCCCAAATGCACTGCTGATGTCTAATGGAAGCGGCTGAGCCACTTTCTTAGAAGTCCTGGCAGCAGATCTCCAGGAAAAGACAGACCTGATCCCTGGGCACTGCCAGTTGAAACTGGATTTTTTCTTTTCATTCCCAACCACCCTACAATCTCAAACCAGGGGGGCTGTCACAATTTTTCTCTGTGGATTCCCTGACTATTCTCCACTGGATCCAACAATTCACAGGTCTGAAGAAAGACATAAGATGCAGTTTGGACATTATGCGATCAACAGTGTCCAGGGGTGAACTTAAGGCACTAAATTTCCATGAAGGCCTTGCTTTCTAAGGGTGGTCAGTGACTTTGGCATTCTCCTTTGACCTCCCTCTCTCATACTATTTTGTAATTACCATGAGGTAATAAGAAGTATAATTTATGGGGTACTTTTTATGGGTCAGCTACTCTAGAAAGTGTTTTAACTTCTGTTACCTCATTTAATTCTTCTATGAATCTCCAACCCAGTGAGTTAGACATTATTGTTATCACTTTATAAATGAAGAAACTGAAATAAAAGAGGATTTAACCTACTAGAAGAGCATGCAGCAGCAAGTGAAGGAACCACAGTTTGAACTCATGTCTTTCATGCTCCAAAGCATGAACTCAGGACCACTGCTCATCACTGCCCCCAAACCTCCAGTTCACTCTGGGTGCTGTTTTTACAGGAATACTCTTCCCTGCTAGGTTGGGACCTTCCCGTAATAATCCAGTTCTCTGTCATTCTTTCCGAGAAACTACTCGTTCTTCTCAGTTTCTAGTGAACCCTCAGTTCTTTCCCTGCTAAGTGAATATTAGTGTATCATTTCTGCCTTTCTCAACTAGGTTTTCTTCACTGGCCTTGGGGTTAGAATAAGGTAAGTATTGACCTGACAGGTTAGATCAGGCGTCCTCAAACTATGGCTGTGGGTCACATGCAGCCCACGTAGGACATTTATCCAGCCCACCGGGTGTTTTTGCCACCACTGCCTGTCCTGCTTAGCAGCCGACTCGTCCAGGGGCCCACAGTCCGGCCCTCCAACAGTCTGAGGGACAGTGAACTGGCTCCCTGTTTAAAAAGTTTGAGGACCCCTGGGTCAGATCTTCTCTAGAACCCTGAGGGCTAGAGCTAAACTGAAATTCCTCAAGGAACCACAATATATAGCTGAGAGCTCAGGTTCTGGGATCAGAGTAACTAGACTTCAAATCCTACCTCTACCATTCAGCCATACTACAAGGTATTCAGCCCATCTAAACCTCAGTTTCCTCAGCTGTAAAATGGGGACAATACCAGAAAATGGTGATGACTGAATTCGTGCAAAATGCTCACAACACCTAATACACAGTGAGGCCTTTAACAAATGATCATTCTTATCCTGGCATGGTTGGGATAATGGTGTTATCATTAAACACACCAAGAAATACTAACCAATTGAAGAATTATGAGGTTTAATTTCAAATTTAAAATTTCTTCAATTTTTTTTTTAGCCCACCAATGCTGAAGTGCCAGTGGGGTCTGGAAAATAATCTCCCTGAATCTACTTAGGCTGCCTGAGTGCAATAAATCACTGGCTTCAACAAAAAGGCGGAGCCAGTGAGTACTACTCTAATATATGTTCTCACAATGAAAGCGCTGCCATTTTATGAGTCTTTACTCCCGCTATGCCTATAATGAATTTTGTAAGCAGGTAATCATGAAATGGTTTAAAAGACTTTAATAACTTCCCCTTTCGCAATCTTTTCCCTTCCCCAAAGAAGACAATTCTGGAGAATGTAAAAATGCAATTCCATAACTGTATTTTCAAAAACATGCTTAAATATTTCATACTTAATTTCAAAAATCTCAAAACTCTGAAAATAAATGATCAATTTCCCTTTATACTTATCCTTCAAGGGCACTTTATCTAAGCATTTTATAGATGGTACTCTGTTCAAAATAAGCAAAACACTGACCCTAAGGCCTTGTAAGCTGGTCTGACTCTGCAAACTAAAACATCCTTGAAAGGTGTGTGAGATATAATCTTTTTAGAAAAATGATAAAAAGGAAATCAAAACAAAGCACATACCACCTGTGTTATTTTCTAGTCAGTAGGGTAATTTTCTGAGAAGAGCTGCCTGGATAAATGGCCAAGAAGCATAGCTAGATTCTCTTATAATGGTTCAATGGGGTTCAAAAGTGTCAAAAATAGTAGTGAATTTAACAGAAGTGAATATTAGCACAAATTAACAAGTTGCCCAACATAACAGCTCAATCTGTATGCCCCTACCCCTGAATTTTTAAAAAATAAATAAAAAGGCTTGGTCTCACTCAAAGTAAGCAGTCAAGGGACTTATTTTTGGTTTAATAGTAACTAAAACTCATAATTCACTGAAGACTAAAATGTAAGTAACACAATTTGGCAGGGCATAATAGCGATCTTCAATTAAAAATTTATTGCAGAATGCAAAAAATGTAAGAAGAGTTAAAATGTGTGAAAAATGGATGTATTTGGAAAAGCTCAAATATTTCCATTAGGATAAAATTCTGCTTCTATGTTTAATCAATTCCTTGGAATTTATCAGGAAACAAACTTATAAAACCAAAGCTATAGTATCTAAGCAAAACAGTCATTGGTTCTGAAGTGCCCAGTTTTTACATGTGTATAAATATCTGCCTGTTAAATACAGGCTTTGAGAACTATTACTAAGATGGAACTTGCAACCATTTTAGCAACAGTGAATGGAATAGCTTTATCATAAATCTATGGTGTAGTAAAAGTTTAGGGGAAATAGGGAGCATGCTCAGTCTGAACTGGAAATGACCCCTGGTTGCCTGAGACTCTGACCCTTCATGCTTGGGAGCTTTGAAGATACAGCATTGCTAGATGTATACATGTGCAAGGAAGGCCTGAGAACACAATACTTTTACAGTGTGTAGAGAGAAAGGATGGAAGTCACCAAATCCTGTGGGATCTCCATCTTAGAAAGGAAAGTAATTAAGGCCTAGCTTCCTATCATTTTCTGAGGGATCACGGAGTGATATCTCATTCCCTCTGACCTCGCACTGCAATGCCTCCACTACATTCAGGTTTACCCTCATTTTGCCTTTTTCAGATTGAGTCTTGGACTACTCTCTGTCCCCTGCTCTTGACCACCCTCCATCCCATCCTAAGAAACATACAATTTCAGGAAAAGCAGTGTGCTTGCTACGCAAACTCAGCTTCAACACAAAACCCCAACTCCCTCTTCGATAACAGAGTAGCTGTGTGAAGACATTCTAGAGTAGCGGTTCTCAACCTGTGGGTCACAACCCACAGGAACTGTATTATGGGCCTCAGCATTAGGAAGGTTGAGAACCACTCTTCTAGAGCCTACCCTGCACGCACTCCTGCCTACCCACCCACTCACCTGCCATGTATGGAAGAAGGGGCTTCCCTAAAGGGGCAGAAATGGATGTACACTATTACACTGTTATGTGGCCAAAGGGTCACATTCTTTGGCACGTTCGTATTCTTGAATTATGCCTCTTAGTTTCTGAGGGCAAACACAGTATAAGTGAAGGCAGAGGGGATAGTCAGCAGAGCAAGACTCTCACCTGAGGGGTTCGGGAGGAGCTGGGACTGCTGGAGGCTGAAGAGACCATGCTCACATTGGGGTTCATGCTCCGCTCCCTCTCGTCCTGGTAGATGCGATCCCGCTCCACCTCCGGCAGATTGAGGAAATTCTGCATGGCCCTCAGGTTTACCAAAAGAGACTGAGAGGCTGTCCGAGGGTCTTCTTCCTTACGCAGAATCTCAGACAACAATCCCTGATTAATGGGGAAAAAGAAATAAGTCAGGTCACATCTGCAGGTGTACACGTGTCCTTTCCGTCTTCTGTGCTCTCCCCCTTTACTTGCTTGACGTAATCAGCTGGCTCTGACGTCAAGAACCTCACGCTTATTCCTCAAGGTTCTTCTGCACAAAGATGTCGTAGGAATGTGCTTGTCTTCTGGGGGCTGTGCTTCATTTTAGGACCGTCCTATTCTGACACATTATCATTACTGTAATAATGGTTGGTGTACAGACATGCCAGCTAGCAAGGTAGGAACTCGGGAAGAATTGTGAAACTGCAATCACCACCAGGTGCCTCCTACAAGTATTTCAGGAACTGTTAGAACTCTCTCTGCTTGAAACTGGGAACACTTGGCAGTCCTGCTCAGCTTTACAAATCTGCCAAGTTTGGTAAATTTAGTTTCGACATTTAAACAGCATGGGAGATTTACACCGATTTAAAAAAAAAATAAGTTTGGCTGAATTTCTGTGTGACCGGCCACTGTTTTCAATATAGATGTTTCTTATGGCAAAAAAAAAAAAAAAAAAGACACAAAGCAAATGGCTATAATTTGTGTTAACCCTCTAATTACTTCCCAATCTACACACATGCAATAGTTATCCCTGTATATATGTACCAGGGGGCATCCAAACCTTTTTATGAGGTGCCCTCAAGGGGGAAGCTCTAATCTTACCACTAAAGCAATGAAAATGTAGTCCCCTGCAGTGATGGGCAGGCCAACAGAGCACATGGTGACAATAGTGTGCATGGAAAGCCATGATAGGCTCAGATACTTTCTGAATGTGTGACTCATCCACATAGAAAGCTTTAAATAGGAAATCAGTGTTTCCATGTATGCTAATGACAGAATTCACAAAGAAAGGGAAAAGGTTGCGTAGTCTAGAGAAAGCTAGTAGGGACTCGAGTAAAGGGCTGGAGAGCTAAGGTGGGACACTGAAGTATTGGGGCTCATGCAGATCCATACCACGTACGCTGGCTGGATTATTACACAGAGGCATTACTTTGTATTCTCAGCTAACATCCCTTCTCAGGGCAGGGTAAGATAAGGGTTTAGGATTATCCCCCAGGAAGAGTTGAGATGTTAATCCTGTGTCTTAGAACAGATGGAGCAACCCCAAATCATGAAAAGTCACTTCTGTGAACTGTAGTAAAGTAGCACAGATGCCAAAGACATTTCCAGTGAGATGAAAATTAATGCAAAGAAAACACTGTCAGGTTTCTAATGTATGGCTTAAATATGAGAAGCCACTGAATGCAAGAGAAATATACTATCTCTGGTTGTCCAGAAATTTTCAGGGGAAGTTAGGCACTGTTCTAAAAAAGTAAAGTAATACATTACAACATAGTGAAGCAAATTCCACTTATAAGAGTGTGTATCGCATAGTTTTCACTCCAAGTAAGTAATCACCACTCAAAACATGACTTAAGACAATTTTACTATAAGGAAGCTACAAGTACTATGTCATCCAATAGTTCTCAACTTGGGCGTCACGTTATTTTGATTAGAGGAATTCTAACAAATACTTGATAGAAATGCATACATAAACATTGCCAAAGAATTCTCTGTGTACATCCACACACGCACAGGCACATCCATGCCTAAGAAACAGGGAAGGTAAAATGATTCTAGGAAAAATCTAGATATATTGTCATGCTTTTAGAATCAACTAGTGAGACACTTGTCTCTCCCCTAGAAATTATACAATCTAGGTATTGATTTTCTTTCTGAACTTAAAAGTCAATTCTGCCTTAATCTATCCTACTTTCCACTTGCACCAAGCAACCTGAAATGGATTGTTTCTAACATTAAAATATCCAAATTAATATGTGGAAAGGCAAGGGAGAAGTGGATTTTAAATCACTACCAACTTCTAATACCAGTAAGACACTAAGATTGGTATTTCCCTGAGTATTCTTTTTTTGTTGTTGTTGCAGTTTTTTGCCAGGACTAGGTCTGAACCTGCCACCTTCCGGCCTACAGGGCCAGAGCCCCACTCCTTGAGCTACAGGTGCCTCCGAGTTTTCTTTAATGATGATCTCTATATACACGAACAATTTGGTCCTCTTCTCCTTTCCCCCTCCCTTCTCCTTCTCCTCCTTCCCTACAAATAACTTTAGTTATTTTAATAATTTCAAATTACTAAAATTTGAAGGTGTTCAAATTTTAAAGTTAACATGGTTATAGTCTTTACAATAGTTATTAGGATTATATTCAAGAAATTTAAAGGCAAAGTCTATAAACTTATTCTTTCTCCACAAAATTATCTTCACTAACTATGGAGTACATTACAGAAAACAATCTTGTGTACAAAATAGTGACATGACAAAAACTGTTACTCTCCTGGACTGTGGCTCAAAATTATACGTCTTTTCATTCCTAATTAATAAACAAGTATATATTGTTTTTATTTATTTGTTGTTGTTTTTTTCTACTTTGAAACAATATAGCTCCCTCCCCTACATTTTTTTACATGTTGGACTGCCTTGTTGGAAAGTCAGTCCATCTCTAAGGAAAATAAAGACAAAGCATCCTTGAGGATGCTCTTTTGCATCATTTTTAAAGTAAAAGAGACAGAATATTTGTATTTTAAGAGGCTGATGGATATAGTGCTGCCTCTTTCATTTGCCTAATTGAAAATAAAGTCTCGAACCAACAAGGTGGCACACCTCCAGGTCTGACCCCCAGAGAATTAGAACACTGCTTTGAATTGTTTACTTAAACTCCCATCTGTGTAGCCCTGGTCCCAAAGTGGATTCTTTTCACCTCAGACATTTTCAAAAACAAATGGCTAACTGGTGGGCATGCGAAGAGTTTTAGTTGTTTTGCTGAGTCTTTTTCATTTTGGTTATGTGCTCTTAATTATTTAAAGTACTTTTTTTAAATGTAGTTCAAATTCTGCAGGCTCATAAATGTAAAGTGAGTTTATTTAATTAGTTGAAAATCATCAGAGGAGAAAAGAATCAGAAGAAAAATCTACAGTGTAACTTACATATACCACAAATCGCCCCATCTAATTATCAAGATAAGTAAATGTTTATCATATTGAAACTGTCTTCAATAGAACATAAATTAATAATTTATCTCACATAAATATTTCTAAAGCCCTTGCCACTATGTCATCTGGCATTTTAATTACTAACCAGCCAGGCAGGAGGTGTCATTGGACAGTCCCATTATGCAGTCTGAGGTACAGAAAATGTGGCATGGCACCTGGGCACTGACAAAGAGATGTACTTTTATGAATAGAAAGGTCATGAATATTGAGAATGTGCAAATGGAGGGAAATTAATAAATTAACCAGGATATAGCTTATTAAACTTTCATATCAGTAATCATATTAAAACATATTGCAAGTATTGAATAAAGTGATCATTAAGTATTTTCCTCATCGTAGGCAACAGAGCCTTCTCCAGGGAGACATTATAACAATTTCCTCCACAGTGTTAGGCTGAGGTTATGTAAGATCAGGAAACATGTTGACTGAAAAGGAGAATGAACATCTGCCCGAGGTAGAGAGACACCCCCAAAACAGAGTTTAGGTGACAGGTCACTAGAAAAAGAAAGGAGCAGGAAAAGGGACCCTCACACTGGCCTTCTCCCAGCCTGCTGAGGGAGAATTTTGCAAACTTCACATAACTTCCAGCACCAGCAAAGAATATATGAGTTTGGTAGAAAATTCATTAAAAGCAAAAGAAGATAATATAATGACATCTAGTTGCTTACTACCCCCCAACAAATAAAATAAAGAATTTAAGCTAAGCGTATCCTTACATTTTCTAATATTTTAAAATAATACTCCTTGCAACAAATTAAATGATCTTACAGGTTCTCAGTTGCACTTTCTATCGCTGAGCTTTGATTTCTACATTACTTCAACAAATTACATAGCTTGACCCAAATTGTTAGTATATATGATACACATTGATGTTCAAACGCTTGGAAAATGTAACCATTGCTGGCTCTATAAAATTTGCTTTCAAGTTTTTGCACTAGCCCTGATGCCTTTTCTGGGACAATCAAGGGCCTTTTAACTATAAAAAAAGCAGTAACAGAACATGAGCGCACATTAGGTTTTAGGAACACTGAGCCCCTCAGAGACCCCCATGCTACTCCAGGGCTAAAAGCAATAATTAAGGTCATTAGTGATCAGATTCTAACAGGTATCCATTTTCTTCAAGGCTCTCAGACTGTTGATAACTCTAGAATTCGACTGTATATATTACCTAGGGAGCCCCAAATACAGTATCTTCCATTGACTATCTAAGGAACACCCAAATTCAACACACCAAGTTTAAAAATGACAGACCAGTCTATTAACACTTTGCTTATTTACAACTTGATACCAAGCTCAGAGATGGATGAAGCTTTGGTGGATGGATGCCACTATACCAGCGGTTCTTAACCTGTGGGTTGCAACCCACAAGAACTATATTAAAGGGTCACGGCATTAGGAAGGTTGAGAACCACTGCAATATATGAAGACTTTATAGTACCACAATGTAAAAGATGCCAGTCATCATAAATGCAAGACAGAACTAGTGCTGTGTCAGCTCAAAGGAGGGAGAAAGAATCCTTGCCAATGTCAAGATTCGGGGGAGACTTACTGGAAGAGTGAGAAAATTTACCCGGGACTTTAAGTATAGATAGGATACTACATGGATATAGAGACAGTGGTGAGACCGGGCAAAGGGGAAAGGAAGGGACTGGTCAGTATTATAGTATTAGAACATGTGGAGAAAAAAGAATGAACATGCCTACTTCCTAACACCAAGAGAAGTTTCTTGCCCTAAAATTCAAACAAAGTACAAAAAGTGATAAAGTGGTAAAAGATGTTTGAAGTGAAAACAACCAAATCCACATTAATAAAATTCTGAACTACTGGAGTATACACAGCTAACCAACAAACATTACCCCCCAAAATGAAGTGATATTAGATAATCTGTTCAGTGTTTTTGTCACCTGCAACAAATTAGGCTTTCAATATGCAAAACATCTTCCTTCCAGAAAAACAAATGATCACGATTCCATTTAATTGTAATTTAATGAGGCATAATTTATTTTTTAAAGTGATATACACCAGGTGTGTACTAAAGAAACTGGCCCAGCCAAACGCCCAGGCTTCCCTTTGGAAAAAGCCTCAAACTAGCTGGAGACTGTTTTCATTTCTGTAAATTACGTTTTGTTCGCAGCAGCTCAAGTGGGAAAAAGGGTAACTTGCAGCGTTCACCTATTTACTCTAACATATATATGCTTGAAGTAACTTAACCCAAAGAAATACTCATTTATTACATGAAGCGAATTGTAGGAAAGTGTTGGGGTCCAATCTGAACAAAGGTAAATATTCAAAATGTCCTATAAACGCCAAACAGCTTATAAGTACTTCCGAACGCTATGCTTAAAAGTAAAATCATACACTGACCACTTCTTTAGAAACATTTGGATTGGGTGTTTTAAAGAAAATAAGCCCTATCCCCTGATAACGTATTTTAATTATTAATTCTAGAATGTGTGAACAAATTAGGTAAGCTGTTTAATGACAGTCATCTTCAGAATCAAGTTACATCTCTTTAAAGAGGTATGATTCAGAACATTCATTACACACTAGTGAGTCTGAAGATGTATTTCAGCTCATAATTATATATTACTTTAAACAAATGGTGTCATAACCAATCCGCAAGGTTAAAAATATTTCATAGACTCCCATTTTACAGGTAAAATAAAACTACAGGAGTCAGAGGTGGAAGGGGCACTGGCACTCATTTAGGTCAACGCAGGACCCTGCTCCAGAACAGAACCCACAGGTCACATACTTCCCTTGAAATGTCAAAATTAAAAAAAAAAAAATCTTACCTCCAAAGGTATTCCCCATCCCTGTTTTACTACCTACCCCTTTGCATCCTCATTTGTTAGGCTTATTTTCCACACAATCCCAGAATGTCTGGGTCCAGGTGACAGAAGAGCCACAACCTGGTCTCTTCTTAAGGAAGCCAGGTAATACCAAATTCCTAGCCTAATCACACAAAGCAAACACTTCCATTCGGTGATCAATGCAAAGTGAGTCAAAGCAGTGAAATTACTGGCTTGGCTGCACAAAGTATCAGCATCCTGCCACCTGAAAGCTCACCTAGCAAAATCATTTCTCTCCTAATGTTCAGTCTCATTTCCTTCAAAGTGCCCCAGAGAGGCATTTTCCCCTCTGCTCACAAATATGAACAGGTTTCCCTGGGTCTCATATTCATAATCTACACCCCACTATGAATCTGACTGCTGAAATTCATTTGTGTAATGCTAAAAATACCCACCCCCCTGAGCATTGCTTAGCCATGAAGCTGGAGTACTTAGTCTGATTTGAATAAAGGGTATACAAGGCACAATAATGACAATTTGATTTTTATTATTAAAAATGATGTGTTAAATCCTCAAAGAAAATGTCATTATTGCATTAGTTTAATAAAACCTCTCTTTTATTACAATATTTCTTTATTAGGAAAGACAGCCTATGCATGTGGCATTTTTGTAGGATGGGGTGGATGGAATTGAGCATCTAAAGGGAATTAATGTTCTCGGCAAATATAAATGCATATATAAAAGTAACGTTTGCAGACAAATGTTGTTACTATAGAGATATATTCTGCAAAGCACAAAAAGACTAGATATATATGTATGCCCACTGCAGTCTGATATTCTTTCTCGATTCTTTGCACCAGGATGGCACCAGTTGTCTCCCACTTTTGACACTTATTGTCCTTTACACTGTGGTACTACGAAACCTTCCTCCCATGATTAACTCCTTGGGAACAGGATCTATATGTTTTGCATTTGGTGGTTAGTTGGTAACTCATAGGAATAGAGACTCAAAGAAAGCAGCAAATGCATATTTTGTAAGTTTCTGGGAGTGGGAGTCCTGTCTTCCCTGAACACTAGCAACAGACCCTGGCAGGCTACACACTGAAAATCTGAGTCATATTATACTCAAGATCTTTTCATTCAGCCTACTGAAAACCAGATAATTGAACTGAAATTTGGGGTCATGCAAACTCTACTTAAGAACAAATATTCCATGTACCCCAAATCTGCAATTTATTAAATGAACATTTGTCTCACAGACAGCTTTCTTTCTCATACACATGATAAAACTTCACTGGAGCCACCTGACACATCAGGATAGAGTTAAATATGCAACGTAGAGTGTGGGGGGACAACAGAACATTCTTGAAGCCACAACAGTCTATGCTCTCATAACTGCACTACCCTTGACCAAACCACAGGTGAATACATACAATGGAAGAACTCAGCCTAAACCTGATTTCTGACAACTTTACTACTTTTTGGCCTATTTTATATATGCAATGATGATCCCTTCTTCCTCACTATCTACAGGAAATCTTAGGCACTGGAATAGGAGGCTATGAACAATCCAAGTCAAAATTTTCTGAACACATTAGCACCAAAAATTGAAAGCAAACAGAACTGAACAGGTTTCCTTTGGAAACATTTTCACCGGTGGTTTTCTCAGCTCTGGGCACATACGTGGTTTCTACTCACACCTCAAGTACCTGGCACCATGACTATTTCATTCACAAAGTTCTGGGCCCCAGTTATTTCTAGTTTTCGTGAGTGTTCTGTGAAACAACTGTTGGCAAGCTGCCCAAAAAATTTACTAGCTTTGGCTACTTTGTCAAAACATTGGCAAAAATAGTACTTTCCACAAACAAAACAAAACAAACCCCCAAAATACATTTATTGAATATTTATGCCTCAAATGTATCAGATGCCTACATATATAAGTAAAGCAGTCTTTTAACATCACAGAGTTGACTCTGTCCTCAAATAGTTATAAAACATTATTCCTTCCTCCTGAAATATTTCTGTATTAAATTTAATCACCTTCAGGGTCAAAAGCATCTGTTCTCATATAGCACATGAGGCACATCACAGTTCTTATTATAACACAAAAGGATTACCAGTTTGAAGTCTATTTACCACTTGCACCTCCTTGAAGAAGGGGTTGTATCTTTCATCTTCCGCTCTATGATGGCAGAAATGATTAAGAGTAAAGTAGGTATGAGTGTGAGCTCTAAAGTCAGACTTGCTGGGTTCAAAATTGGGCTTTAATTGACAAGGATCATTTAATCTCCCTATGGCACATTTTCCTCACCTATAAAATTGAGATAATTCTACCTCCTAGATAGAACTCCCTAGAGAGCTTATAGCAGAACATGACACACATAGCTAAGAGTTCCATTAGTGTTAGACATCATTATAATGTTTAGCATAGCCTCTGAATATATAATAACTATTTGTTAAATGAATAAAAAAAATTATCAAGGTACATTTCTTTTTTTAAATTTGAAATTTTAAATATTCAAGGCCCTCTAGTAATACTTTGCTAAATGTCTTCTCATTGAGAAGAAAAAAATACAGAGTAACTTTTAGGAAGTGGGATGATTTAAGATAGGAGAATATAAAGAAAACATAATAAATTATATAAAATGAATATGGAAATTCCAGATAGCACTAAATTAAGATATTCACTTTCTGATATTCTTCAGAAAAGTAAAACAACTTTCCTTCTCAAAGTAACTTTGCTACCATTTAAAATAATTTTTAATCCATATCATTGTTTAAACATGGATCGTAATTATAGTGTGTCATAAAATTAATTTAGCAGATCATAACTAACTTTTTACAAAGAATTGGACGGAATTAAACAGCTTAGAAAATACCACAGTGTTTTATACACGGTATTAGTATTATTTCACGAAGATCTCTTTTTGTTGTTTGCTTATGAAGGCTTTGCTGTAGAAATATACAGATACATCAAGAAAGGTGGAAATAAGATAGAGCTAGAGAGACGCATACATATATTTCTATTTCTTACAGTCACTGTAGTCAAAGAAGTTTGAAAGTAAATTCTGTAGACTATATGGCAATTGGCACAAAACTTGAAAGAATTAAAACAACCAAGTAATTTCAAATTAATTTTAAGTAGATAATTATTTTTTTCACTGCATTTCTGGCCTTTAATCTTAATCCACTCTATTTGAACAAACATGCAATTAACCCAACAAATGGTCATCATTTTAATCAATAGCTATGAAAAGAAAACTCCTTGTGTATTTTTTTTGTCTTAAATAAGCAATGATGAAAAATATACAAACGATGGGATCTAAAGCTAGTGTGTCTTTGCATTTCATTATAAAAAGTTATTCTTTATAGCCAGGTGTTGTGGCGGGCACCTGTAGTCCTAGCTACAGGAGGCTGAGGCAAGAGAATCACTTAAGCCCAAGAGTTTGAGGCTGCTGTGAGCTGTGATGCCATGGCACTCTACCGAAGGCGACATGGGAAGACTCTGTCTCAAAAAAAAAAAAAATTATACTTTAAATATAAAACATCATCCAAGATTTGGGGAGACTAGTAAAATAATGAAAAGAGCAGGTTTCTACTGAGATACCTTCACTAAAGGTGAAAGAAAGTCTTTATTGAGGACAGAAACTTGTGTCTGTGGGAAATTGAGTCAATCGTTCCTTTCTATAGAATGGTGAAAAAAGCTGATAAAACTTTCACCAAAAATAAGTCTTCTTCTTTTATTTTTTAGTATAAAAGGAGAAATGTGAATTTCCTATGAGTCTAAGTAACTAATTTTTGAAGACTTTGCACATTTGTCAGGGATAAAAGGAATGCACAACACAGTATGCCATCAAGTCTGCTTCCCCTGATTCCTTGGTACGAGTTTTGTGAAGGTTGGAGAAAAGAGATACCCTTGTTCTCTTTTATATACAAGTGTCTACCTCAGGTGGATTTAGGAATGGGGGAAGAGCTGCATATGTCTGATGGCTGCAGAGTCAACCTTCCCCGTCCCAGAGCACAAAGCGAACATCTCCTCTGAATCCGTTTAGATAGGGTCTTTGACCTAAACCAATCCATGGTCTGTTTTTGTTGTTGTTGCTGATACAGCCTAAAAGGTGCTAATTCACAATAAATAGTCTTTATATGTGCAGGAGGGACTGAGTTTCGACTGCTGTTTAGAGGGTCACCCTCAAGTAATCTAATAACTTTGGGACATGGCTATCCTAGAAGGTATTAATATTATTATAATCTTGGAATCTATCAATTCAAGCCAGTGATTCTGAAATGAAAGACGGTTTATTTTATGAGGCAGCAGGGACATGTCTTCCTACTTTATTAATACAATGTTCTGAAATCAAAAGAGGGTATATTATTTACTTCAAAACTCAATAACAGCTTCATGCCTGATCTGCAGCAGTTCATATTTACAGCCCATCTCTCAGTGAGTGGACTTCCTTTTCCTTGCAGGTTTCCTTGTCAGTTTATAACCAGCTCACTGGACCATGCAGCCAAGACCCCTGGATTCACATTATATTCTATTGCTCTATGACCTGCTCAGCCCCTGTATCTCTACCGGATACTGAAAAATGATGACTGAGAACAGATGTTGGCTGACAAGGGTTCTGAACATCTGTAAGGTCAAGTTTTCTAGAAATATAAACTGTACATATAATTAAAATGTGCCTACCTTTGGCTAATAACAGTATAATCAAGCAAAGGCTTAAAAAGAGAAGTTTCTTCTCTTAAAGAACTGATTGGTAGCACACTGAAGCTCAGCCTATCAAATCCTTTTGGTTGCCAAGATTTTCATTTTGTTGCTTCACATTTCTTCCTAATTGTGCCACTTTCAAAACATAGTCTTCAACAATTCCTTAACCATATTTAATCTTAATAATTTGCAGCATGCATGTACTACAGACACTGAGTCAATAAAGCATAAAAGCAAAATTCATGTCATTTTACACAAGAACGTTTGCATTTCCAGCAGTTCACCTTACTGCCAGCTTTTCCTGATGCACCATTCAATCTAACTTGCCAAGCTATTGAAAATGTTCTCCAGTTGCTGAGTGACTTCATAAATTGTATTTACGACCTTGGTCTTAAGTTTCTTCAGCTGATGTGGCGTTGATGAGTAAACTGTAGATTTTTTTTTTTTTTTGGCAAAGTCTCATATAAACTAAGAAAATAGCCAAATAAGGGCAGGTCAACCAAATGAGCTCCCATATGATTTTTAAAATCCTGTTCTCCACCAGGTAAGACCAGCATGCACAGCTTACTCAAGCAGGCCCTTTGAAAACAGCTCACATACTTTGTAACTCTGTGACTTTTTCATTGAACTGAAGAAGGAGCAAGATATCAAATTAAAGACCTACTGTTACAAAAGAATAGAGCATTTTGCAAAACACATCTGTGCTTCTCCTGAAAACTTGTTTGTAAGAATTGGCTCAGCAGAACTACCTGAGATACAAAATCAACCTGAAATTTTCTGAGTTATGGTATGAACTGCTAGAAGAAAAAAGAAAGAAAAATAGCTATACTACACAAAAAATACAAATGCAGCAAACATTTGTAGTTTCAAACATCTTATTTTCAAATGACTCAAACTTCTTATTGCTGATTCCTTCCCTGAGGATGTTTCCCAAACTCTGCAACCAAGGTAAGAAGACAGTGGTATAGAGATTACATGAGGATCACACCTAATTTCCCTTTTCTGGCATTCTAATGCTCCCATTCACACGTGGCAGGGCATCCGTTCCACTGGATTTAGCCTAGTTTGGATCAAAGCTTCCTCTACTTCATTTAACAGATTTGTTCAGATGGAAGGTCTCAGAGGAGAAACAATGTTAGTAAATGGGGGATTTCTGAACATATGAATATGTAGGTCATTGGATTTTTAAATAAATTAGAGAATAGTTTATCTATTAAGGAAGATTCACTGTACATATTTTATGAAACCATGCTTATTATAGGTCAGTAGACATTCTACATGCATCCCTTGGTAATATTAAGTTTTCTAAAATACTGTCATAGACGTTTCCATACTGGCATAAGCCCCTAATTAATTTTTTTAAGTCCATAAAGTAACAAAGAGCTAAAGGATGATTCTGGTTAGGCATAATCAAACTGTCAAAGGGCAAAAATGTAAACAAAGTAAATAGTCAAGCAATTTATTTCACGTTCATAGGCCTAGTATGTGTAAATATGTCAGTGTTAAAATAAATTCAAGATATAAACAATATTATGAATGAATATGAAAAAAATAAAACTTGGCAGAACACTGGTGCTGTTGCTTCCTATACTTACTATTTCCTCAGATGCCATCAGGAGATGGGGTAGGGTAAAGAAATGAAGCTACTCTAAAGTCTCACCACCACATAATTTACCATTCACATTTAGCAAGGGTGGTTTTCATATAAGTCAGGTTTGTTGACTCAAACTTGACCTCAAATCCATTGTCTGTTTGTCTCATTGTCAGTTCCTTTCTCTCCTCCTTTCTCTTTCTCTCCCCGTCCCTTTCTAATCCCTTGCTCTCCCCCACCCTCTCTCTCCACATTCAATATCTACAAGCCAATCTGGATAATATTCATTCATTGGGTTGTAGCACTACAAGGGGCTCTGGTTTAAAATAATAATAGTCGTAATATTTGCAAAAGAAAAGAAGCACAGAAAAATCCTACACTATGTCTAGTAATGACATGTCCTTTTTAATTTCTAAAGGAAATGGGCATAAAACTATATTTTTTAAATAAACTACTATCTCACAGCAGGACCAAATGCCCCTTAAGCAAACAATGGCATGGATCTATAGTCTAGAACAAAATGCAGATTCTGAGATAAAGATTCCCATGTGTGTGATTTATTAAGGAGGTGCTTCCAAGGAAAACTGGTGAGAGAGAGAGGCAGGACAGGGAAAGAAAAAAACCCAAGCAAGGTCCAGCCTCAGCCTTGTTCTGCAGATAGCTCTGGCCCTGTGTCAGAGCTTCACAGGGTCCTACTCCAGGAGGTGTGGGGCTAGCACCCTCCTGTACCCATCAGCAGGTAAGCACTTCCGGCTCTCTTCCAGGATAAGCAAAGGGAAATCAGCAGCCTGAAGAGAAGAGGCCGATAGGAGACATTGGCTTTTAGAAGTAAAATGAAGGAGGGTAGGAGAGGAGAGAGCACCAAAAACAGAGCACGGATGTTACCTGCCTCAGGCCCCTCACCATCTCACTTTGACCTCAGGTAAAGTGCCTAGAAATATTTCACAGATTGTCTGAATATTAATGGATAAATCAAAAAATACCAGTTCTCATTAAGTTCCATCTGCCATAAAAATCTTCAGATATCTTTCAATAGATTAGTTAAAAAAAAAAAAAGTGATGAGACTCAGGATATATTTTATGTGGGGTTATAACACCTGTCCTAACGACACAGGCAGGATGCACCCCTCTGCTGCACCCTGCATCTGCCCACATCCAGAAATACATTAACCTTAGTCTCATGCTGGAGAATCCATATCCTGGCATTACACGGTATCAAAGGTACTACATCTCTTCTAGAAAATGTGACTTGATTTTATTTTCTTTAGACAATCCATTTTTGTTAACAAATCGAAAGAAAAATGTAAGGAATAAAATGACAGTAAAAAATAAAATCAGACTGGTAAAAGATTGTCTATCTCTGACTCCAGCAGAAGCCATGAGCTTGTCATGAAGCATGGATAGGACATCATTTTATCAAACAAATGCATTTTATGTTTTTAAAAGACATTTATTAAAATAAAAATGCATTTTAAAAAGCTCTATTCCCTTAATTATGTTATTTTACATCATCAAATGATATAGCAGCAACAGATCATACAATAGATCTCCTTGAGAACTGACACTTTACATGCTATTTATTATGAATTTGGGTTTTTCATATGGAAGTCTTAAACATGAAAAACTAAGCAGATAAATTTTTATATTTCTAGCTTTATTTATGAATGTTTGCATATTATACTCTCTCTCTCACACATACACAAAAGCTAGATTTGTTCTTGGTACAATCATTAAGCACAAATTCAGAAAGACAAAACATAGGATGACAAAATGTATTTGATAATATATGAATAATAGAGATCATGAACGATTTCTGGAAAATATTCAACAGACTGATGATAGTGATACAATGTTTACTTTTATTTGTTTTATTAGAGCTTGGGAGTTACTATATTATCAATAAATGTGTGATTTCACTCAAAAAAATCTCAGTATTTGGAAAACCTATGGTTGGTTTCATGGGGTATAATACACATATACCTACTTTCCATTTAATAATGCTGCGATAAAACCAGCTGCCCAGTCTTGCTGTTAGTGGCTACAGTACCTACAGCAAAAACAATCTGCCTGCTGACCTCCTGCTTAAGTTCAAACTATGTCATTCTGTCAATACCATCTACCTTGATTAGGCTGGGCTTTATATACAACAGGTTACGATCCCAGAGGGATGAAAAGCTCTCCCAAATTAAAAGCAGAATTTTAAAAGGAAATACTCATACATTCCTATGCAGTTTCCATTTGATATCCTCAAGGCTGGCCCATGAACTCAAGCTCATGTTGATTGAAAGTGAATGTTTCTTTCTGGGTGTAGCCATCTTACAAATTTAATGGCAGGAGGAAAATAATAAAATGTGTTCCATGCTTCAATTAGACCTTTTATAACCTGGCACTTGAAAGATGGCAATGCCAAAAAAAAATCATTAATCTATAAAAATAGACAAAAGGATTGTATGGGAGAAGACAGACCTCCAGGAGTCTGGGGTCCTGGCAGAGCCCACCCTCTCACCAATTTGGTCTGTCTCTTCCCTTGCCTCCTTGTGAATCTACTCTCATGCTTCATGCTTTTTGGGTAAAATGTATACTGTGTTTGCTTTTAAAATCCAAAGTAATATGTTACTTGGTTGCAACTGTGCTTTCAATATTATCCTTAGCCAGAAGAGCTATACACATAACCAGGCAGTAAAATGTTGGTCAGCCATGAAATGCCTATTCATGCACATAAATGGTAGATGAAAACACATACACAGAGAACTATGAAATACAGTCAAAAGACACATCCTTCCGATTTGTATTTTACTGTGAACACACAAATGCTGCCTAAGTACTCTGAGTCACAAGAGCAAAGTATTAGAGTGACGTCTGAAACATGTGCAGGTCTTTCTGAACCTCCAAACACATTTTCAAGTGATGAAAATAGACTCGTCAATATTAGAACATACAAATTAGTTAAGAGTTAAGGGAACAAGACATTTCACCTCTCAGGGTCCCCTGCCATACCTAACATGTCAGCACCAAATCTAAAACAATTCCACTGTTTCTTCCTGTCCTACTCCAGCAGAAGGTGAACACCATTTCCAAACCACAATCGTTAGTACCATCACTAGTCCATGTTGTGAGGTCTCAAGCTATCTCACAAATCCTGCGATTGCAAATCAACTCCCTAGCACATTCAAGATGGCCACACGTTTTTGGCCTCCCTTACACAACCAATTTTTGGAAAAAGGAAACTTCTTTTCCATCCTTAACAACTAATAGTTCTTTAATTCCTAAATTCCAGCTCCTGCCACCACCACCCTTACTCCAGTGAAATTATACTCTAAAGTTTGCCAAAGCCTTCTCTCAACCAACTTCCAAGATTCATGGCAGGGTTTCAAGGCCCTCCCTCTGAGACTTCCCAGCTTCCCACACATGGACAAGTCTCCTTTGGGGAACTCTCCACTCATGTCTTCTAGACGCTCACCACTATCTCCCTATGCTTCCATCTCCATCCGCCATACCCATGTCTCCCCTGGCGTTTCTTCTGTCTCTTTCTATGGTCCTGCTGCTGGCCATAGTGGTGGTAGAGATGGTAGCAGTTTCTTCCCTTCCATCTGTGTGACTCTTCAAATCCCAGGCTCTAGCCCTGACAATTCCTCTTACTACTAAACTCATACTTTCAATGACTGCTGCGTATCTTCACTTACGAAGTTGTCCAGAACTTCACAGTCAAAATAATTCAACATAAAATAATCACTTTAGGCTCAGCACCTGTGGCTCAATTGGCTAAGGCGCCAGCCACATACACCTAAGGTGGCCGGTTCGAATCCTCAGCCCCGGCCCCCCAAATAACAACGATGGCTGCAACCAAAAAATGGCTGGGCGTTGTGGCAGGCACCTGTGGTCCCAGCTACTTGGGAGGCTGAGGCGGGAGACTCGCTTAAGCCCAGGAGTTGGAGGTTGCTGTGAGCTGTGATGCCATAGCACTCTACCCAGGGGGATAGCTTGAGGCTCCGTCTCAAAAAAATAAATAAATAAATAAATAAAAATAATCACTTTAACCTTATTCCAACCACTCTTTCAACATTTTCCTCGATTCTCTTAATAATTATACCTTTATTCTCAGTCATTAGGCTCAAACTTTGGTGTTACCTTTACACATTCCCTCTTAATCTATTCACACACTTTCTGTCAATTTGTATCCGCAGTGTCTCCTGACTCTATATCCTCTGCTCCATTGCCACAAGCCCAGTTCAAGCCTCTAAATGATATTCCTATGCTCTTGCTATTGTGAGAGATTTAAAAAAAAAAATCTCCCACAGATCTAATTCTGATTATCGAATCACAGCATATTCCTTCAATGTTTTCCAGTGGCTATTAAAGTGAAAAGTTCTTAGCATGGCCCTCAAGACTTTTCGTTCTGTGCCACCCGCTTTAAGTTTTATTATCTGACTTTATTATCAAATATTCCTTCAATTTTGACTCAGTATTTTTCTCATGAATTTTCTTTGCCTAAAATAAGCTTTTTCTTCATCATTGCCTATTAAATTTTATTTATCCTTCAAGATCTCACTCCTGGCCACCTAATTCTCTCAGCTAGTTGTTTACGCATGTGCTTGCCCATAATATTTTCCCTCTTTGCATCTCCACAGAGCTTAGCTTTCCTGCCTTGCACTTAGAAGCATGGCTAAACTGAAACCTATTGCCTCTTGAAGACTTACCATATTTCTAACCCTGCCTTGCCATGAACTTTTGCTACAATCATTGGTTACACTCTCCTACATTATTCACCGTATTTCATATTTTAGTACAATAATCTGGTTTCACTACTAGATCATTAACTCTCCGAGTTTAGGCACTTTTACCTCTTTGTTACTGACATAAGAGCTAAAAATGTGACCCCCTGACTAGTAACAACAGCATTGCCTGGGACCTTGTCAGAAATGTAAATTTCTGAGTTTCACCTGAGACATACTATTATCAGAGACCCTGAATGAGGCTTACTAATCTGCTGTAACAGGTGGGTTGATGCATACTCAAGTTTAAGAACCATGGGTAGGAAAGAATGCCTTTCATAAAAGTAGCCTTCAATAAAATAAGACATACATGAATTTAATTGTTTACCTTTTATCATTAAATATTATACTGCATATAATTCTCTCAAAACATTAAAAATATAAGTAAACTATCCGTTATCACTTTATCAGTATATTAAAGCTAACTTGTACGTTTTGAGGGGTTTATTAAAATAAGTTTACAACGTATAATAATACTTCTTTTAGAAAGCTCAAAAATAAGAGTAACAGTAAATAGTTTAGGCATGCATAAATAGTTTTACAACTAATTTTCTTAAAAAACCATAGGGAGTGGTAATTATAAAATTAAAGATCAAGTTTACAACCAGGGAAATGCAGATGAAGAGGATGAGAGAGAACTACATACAAAGACTCAAGACACTAGTGACATTCAGGGTCCTGAGGTGGGTGGTAGGTTCACACACGTTCATTACATTACTGAAATGAAGGATCAAAACTTACATGTCAGGTACAATGTACACTATTCAGGTGATGGGTACTATAAAAGCTCTAACTCCATTGCTTTACAATCTATCCCCGTAACAAAGCCCCACTTGTACCCTCTAAATCTATGGAAATTTTTTAAGTTATATAATTAATTAGGGTTATGCATGAATCAGTGAGTTTTATAAATTAAGGACCATTAATTAATTCTATGTACTCTGAGAGTCACAAATTTTTTTTAAAGAGATATAAAATAACTAAGAAGACAAATCACAATTCTTTCCCTAGTATTAATTCTTAACCACCAATTATACTGTTCAGTGCTAATTGTACCTGTGTGCGGTTAAATGCCACTCTTGCAAAGACAGCTTGGGACACACTGGCCCTCTTCAGCTCATCTCTGACTTGCTGGTAAATATCTGGAGAAACTTCCACGGAAGAGTTGGTTGGCTCTGGCTTAACTGCCCTGGGAATGGGAGGATGGTTCAGGAACTGCTGGTTGATGGCTTGGGGATGCTGGTGAGCTAAGAGCCGGCTAACAGCAATCTGTTGGTTTATCAGATGGGCCATGGCTATTTGTTGCCTTACAAGTTGTGGACTGAGCTGGGGAGAAAGAAGACCAGGGCTCATGATGGGCTGTAACGCGGGCACTTGGTTTCGAATTGGAGTGCTGTGGTGGATCTGGCTGTGAGGAGACTGTTCGTTGGTTTTCCCCAGGGATGCCAGCTGGTTCATATTTGGTAAATGCATTGGACGCTGGCCCAGAACACAATAGTCTGAAAGGTTTTCTCGTTCCACTCTTTCCACTATTAAAAGATAAAAATGATAATTTATCATTATTTTCACTGGTAAAATTTATTGCTAATATATATAGTACTAGATTATTATATTTTTGGTACATTAATGACATAAACCATTTTTCATACAAAGCAAGAAGCCCCACGGTGAAAGTAAGTGATTCTTTTTTTCCAAAATTTATATTTTTCATGATAAATGTTTTCATAAAAGATATAAAAGTATCTGTCACTTCATTTTGTTTAAATGCTATAAAGTAAGCATGTCATTGAATAGCCAAGACAGAAATTACTATCACAAATTCTAAATCCTCTCATATTCCCAAGCACTATCGTCTCCCCTATCACCCTTTGTTATAAAAACACCAGCTGTTCTTATCTTCTGTAGTTTGTGGTTAATGGTGTCGTTCATGGTTATCAGGAAATGACAAGGACAACACCTCCGGCCAAATTAAGTGCTATTTTTTAATAAAGATCTCACATATAAGTAAATATTATTATACAACTATAGAAACATTCATAGAAAAAAATGTCTACCACATAATGTATACTTCTATCTACTCACTTCATATCATTTTTATAGAAATGTTTCTTTAATAAACGTGTATTTTAAAAATTTTGATATACACTCAGATAAGAACAAAACTCACAACTAACAACACCTTAACTTGCCATGACATGGTTTCCCTACTCCAGGTTATCTGCTTTATTACATTTTACTGCACTTTACTGAAGATTTAAAAAATAACCTTGAAAAGGAAAAGGAAAAGAAAGTATAAGTGTTACATATGTCTAAAGATAAGGCAAATGTTTTTTTCCCCAAGATCATTTCTCAGGAAAGAGTCACCTCAGAGTCAAATCCTTATCTAAGTCTCTGTATTACTTTATGATATAAGACAAAGTGATGTTTGAAGAAAATATATTAGACTGACAACCCCTCATTAATAGCTTTAAATGATTAGAGCTCTAATCTAACAAATTCTTTTTTTGAAAGCAAAAATTCCACATACATTTAGTTATTATTTCTCACAATTACGAATTCTAGATATTATTGTGCAAAAGGTTGTTAAAAGTAACCCTTATCTTATTTTATTTTTCGAGACAAAAGAGTCTCATTCTCTTGCCCAGACAAGAGTACCATAGCACCAGCCTAGCTCACAGCAATCTCAAACTCCTGGGCTCAACCAATCCTCCTGCCTCAGCCTCAAGAGTAGCTGGGACCACAGGTGCCCACCACAATGCCTGGCTAATTTTTCTATTTTTAGTAGAGACTGAGTCTTAGTCTTGCTCAGGCTGGTCTTAAAACTACTGAGCTTAAGCAATCATCCCACCTCAGCCTGCTAAAGTGCCAGGATTACAGTTGTGAGACACTAAGCCTAGTGGAAAAGTAAAATTTTTTTAATTAAATCATAACTGTATATATTCATACATTTATGGGGTACAATGTGCTGATTTTATATATGATTTGGAACGTTTACATCAAACTGGTTAACATAGCCTTCACCTCACTTACTTAATTATTGTGTTAAGACATTTATATTCTACATTTAATAGATTTGACATGTACTCTTGTCATATGCACTTTAAGTGTGGTCCCACCAATTACCCTTCCTCCATCCAACCTCACCCCTTCCCTCCCTCTCCTCTTCCGTCCTTCATCCTGGGCTATAGTTATATTTTATCTTTCATATGAAAGTATGGGTGATTATATATTGGTTTCATAATAGTACTAAATACATTGGATACTTTTTCTTCCATTCTTGAGATATTTTACTAAGAATAATATGTTCCAGCTCCATCCATGTAAACATAAAAGAGATAAAGTCTCCATCTTTTTTAAGGTTGTATAATATTGCATGGCAAGTTAATACACTCCTTTTGGAAAGAAGTTTGGAGAACACTTAGGGATCTAAAAGTAGACCTGCGGTTTGATCCTGCAATTCCTCTTATGGTACATCCAGAAGACCAAAAATCACTTTACAACAAAGATATTTGCACCAGAATATTTACTGTAGTCCAATTCATAATTTCTAAGTCATGGAAGAAGCCCAAGTACCCATCAACCCATGAATGGATTAATAAATTGTGGTATATGTATACCATGGAAAAATAACTTTTAAAAGCACTATTATCAGTGGTTACATTCTGGAGATCAAAAATATTCAGCTATAGAACAATTTTTCTTAATAACTGTCCCCCTATTGTGCAAATGATGCTCATAGGTTTGGCATACAATTTAGAGTGACAAAATTATATTTGTATCAAACAATACTTTGAATCTGAAAAAATGTAGGCAGAAATAATGTGTGCTGGAAAATTAGATGAGATGCTTCAAAACTTGGGATTTAGTGATGACAAAGATACTAATGCCAAATCAGCTGTGAGGAATTTGAATAAAATCAATCAATGAAGGGTGGGGGACAGTAATATTTCTACATTTTATGTAATACATGATTTTAAAATATATATGTAGAACTAAATTAATAGATTACAAATGTAGGTATATATTTGACCATTTTATCTACATGCATAAAAGTTTTACCCAGAGGGTGACAAAATAATATACACACATTTTTTAAAAGGAAAAGACTGTATTAAAATTGTAATAATACTCAGGCTCAGCGCCCATAGCTCAGTGGTTAGGGCACCGGCCACATACTTTGGGCCTGGCAGGTTCAAACTGGCCCATGTTGCTAAACAACAATGACAACTACAACAACAACCACAACAAAAATAGCAAGGCGTTGTGGAGGGTGCCTGAAGTCCCAGCTACTTGGGAGACTGAGGCAAGAGAATCACTGAAGCCCAAGAATTTGAGGGTGCTGTGAGCTGTAACTCAACAGCACTCTACTGAGGGTGACACAGTCAGACTAAGTCTCAAAAAAAAAAAAATTGTAATACTCAATATATGCTAATAACAAAAGATGAATACAAGTCGAGCACCTCATAATTGCAGAAGTCAAATGTGACTTGAGTATTACAAACTTAATACAGTTTTTTCTGCTTAGAATCTGTATACCTTTTTTCAGCACCCTCTGTATGCAAATGTCTTACTGGGAAAATAAGTGAACACCCATATCTTGGGATCTCCTTATATTCAGACAGGTACAATATTTTTTCCTGCTTTTTATAAAAAACTGCATTCTTGCTTGACTTTCCTACAAACTCCCAAATAAGTCAAAAGTTTACTTCAGACCTCTTTTAGGGTTCAATTTCTAACTTAATCCTTATAATGTAATTCATTTAGTTATATGTCCCCTTTCCCTCTTTAGGTTCAAGGTAGACATACTATTTTTCTCTTATTCTCTAAAGGCAAACCTTTTTCAATCATTGTGTTAATTAAACTTTTAAGTACATAGTCTTAAAGCTAAATAAAAAAAATAGTAAGAGCCTTCAGATAAGGTAATGTTAACAGTTTCCACAGATTAGGAATTGCTATTATAATTTCCTTATTGAAAAAAAGAAGCAAAGGGACCATGTGCTGCTTCCAAAGTGAAATCATACTTATAGGTAGAAATTGTTGGCTTTACTGAAGCATCTGATTCACTTGTGCTTGTTTATTTGCTTTTTAATTCAGACAAAGCAAAGGTGAATTAAAATATTAAATTATGTGATATTTTCAGGTACTTAATAATAAGTAAACGTTACATTTATTTCTTTTTCTTCTTAAAACACATAAAATCATTCTTTTAGAGGATGCATTCTTTGACCAAAATCTTTTTCCAAAATTTTGGCATTTTCATTTTTCAACAATCTAATTACATTTGCATGAATTTACTTTCCTTAAATATATCTAAATCACATCATTAATTTTAAAAGGCTCCCTCCACTCATAAATCCAGTAATAATTATATGCATGGCATAAACATGAGCTCCATGAAACCTATAGGAATTGGTACAGTAAGAGTCTAAATAATGTCAGTCCAGAGTCTTTAAGGTTATATATAATAATTCCTTCTACCCTTGTGAGTTCCCAGATCCTTACAAGTTCATAGTTAAGAACAGCAATGATAAAGTATCCTTAGAGACGTGCAATGAAATGAAATACGAACTACTTAGTGTAACCCTTTACTGAGGAACTGCAGATGCCCACTGTCCAGGTAGGTAACAGCCAGAAAAGCCAGCTGTAGAGGTGGGCAGAGGTGGAGTGACAGTCTATCTAGTTCAAAAGTAGCAGCCACTACCTTACCTCAGCCAGTATGTGTCTTTTTTGTATTGTCATTACATGTTGGCAACTAAGTCCATTTTCAAAATACAAAAAAAGCCAAACAAAACATTTCTGAAAACCAGATCCTGCCCATGGCTGACAGTTTTTAAATTCTGCCTCCGAAACGAAAGACATCTTTTGTTTTTCAGTCCCTGATGGCTCTATCAATAAAAGCCAACTTCTTTACTCCCAAGAATGAAGGAAGAAAAAAAGAAAAATCATCCCAACTAAGAATGCCTCAGGGTCAAATGCTAACCAACAGGCTTCACCTCCACTCACCAAGGCAGTGTGCAATTTCAGAAATGGTTTGCACAGACTGCCCAATTTTAAAACATCTTCATTTATTTCTAGCTACCACTCTTACAAAAATAATATCAGAAGAGTATCTTTAGACTCTTAAGTCACAGCAAGTGAAGTACAAATGCTTAAAAAAAAAACAAAGAAAGAAAAGCATCAGAATGTGCTAGACTCCATCTGAAAATTGAGCCTGAAATTTGTTTCTTTTTCTTCATCCTTTTCTTTCTTTCCTCCTTCCTTTCCTTTCTTTTTCCTCTCTTTCTCCCTCTTCTTTCCTTCCTTCTCTTCCTTCCTCCTTCCCTCTCTTATTTTTTTCTTTTAAAATAATTAGAAAGTAATCACAATGTCTGAAATGCAGATCTATAACAGCAGTACCTGGTTTTATGTTTTTGCTTTTTTTCACCCTGGGATGGAAAACATCATGTGAAAGTCTGTCTTAAACTAAACCAAGAGCCACCTTACCCTGCTTTACTCAGCAGTAGAGAAGAAGTCCTGGGAAAGTGAGGGATGAAGGGCAGTGCTGCCTCTGATGGTGAATGCAGAGCTCACATTGACAACAGAACATGTTCCAGAAAGGAACACATGTTCAGTGTGCTGACTTATTAAAGATAGATTAAAAACACAAGTGTTTCAGTGCCTTAAGTCAGAGCTGCAATTCATAGTGAACTTGATGCCACTGAGGCTAAAGTTCTGAAGGTGAATGTTGAGGTGGGAAGTGCCTGGGAAGGAATGATGTCCTCAGCTTCACATAAGAGTCTCCAAACATGACACAGCTGAGGCACTGCTGAGGCAAGGGTAACTTAGACACTTCTATAGCTAGTAGCCGTGAGGCTTTTGGTAGCTAAGGCAACATCTGGGAAGGCTCCTAAGTCCAGGGGCCTTTGAGATAAACAGTTCAGATCTGGAATCTGCTTAGGTTTCAAGAAACTCAGAGTTCAATGAGGATCTGGTAGATTTCTTCAAGCTTTCTGGGACTGGGTGAAAACTGCAGAGAATAGACAACTATTACCTAAATACCCTCTAAGCTTCTAGGATTTTGTTTACTCCAAAGTAGGTATGGCTTTTGTTCCCCTGTATTAGAATCTCAGGGACTCCTAAAGCCTCATCAAATTCACACAGATAATGTTCTAACTAAGAGCAGCCCGTGACTATTAGCTATTCAGACACTTGGGACTTCGGCTACGGCTTGTCTACTATTAGCAGCCAACTTGTCCCAGGGCCCGCAGTCTGGCCCTCCAACGGCCTGAGGAACAGTGAACTGGCCCCCTGTTTAAAAAGTTTTTGTTTACTCCAAAGTAGGTATGGCTTTTGTTCCCCTGTATTAGAATCTCAGGGACTCCTAAAGCCTCATCAAATTCACACAGATAATAACAAGAAAGCTAGCTTTCTTGTTAGTAGACAAGAAAGCTACGCTCCTCCCCAGGGATCTGTCTGTATTATAATTAAAAGATATTTAGTTCAAAAATCTTATTTAAGGCAATTTTACAGTACATCCAGAAAGCCAAGTATTTATTTTAAATATTGCAAATCTCTGATATATATTTTAGGTTCTTACAAGAACATTTTCAATATTCAAAAATAAAATACATATTCTGGCACTTAATTCTTTTTATTATCATTTCTTTATTGCAATTATGTAAAGTAAATGTAATAAAATTTCAATGCCCAAATACATTATAATGACTAATTGGCCCAAAGAATAGTTTCTGTGGAAGATTTATGAGCAAAAGGAGAAGCATGTAATAGGCACAGGCACCTGCCAATGCCAGCAAGATGGCACAGGAAAGATGGAAAGAGCATACATTATAACTAGCTGTGAAATGGGAAGATCACCTGTAAGTTAGTCTTAAAGTAACTGTCCAGGTTACTTATTTAGGAGTATCTTATTGCTAGGATTTTTAAAACAATTCTTCTTCAGAATACTTGCTTCTGTTCTTGAGTCTTTAGCAATAATTTAAGACTTTCCTGAGATATCTCTGTGGAACTCCTTATTACAAGAATAATTGTAGTTTATATAGTGGTGATAGTAATAGTAGTTATAATATTGCTCTTGCAAATTTATCAATACTGCTAAAAAGACACTATATTTCCAGGGATGTGATCCTAGTGTTTTGATGCAAACCTTTACATAGCTACTTTAGGGAAATAGTCCCTGGGGGCTGTCCATAGTTGTAATAAGAGAAAAGCAATGAATTGGGTAAAAGGCTTTGCACTGAGAAATTTCCAGAATCTCTAGCCTATGGATTTTTCTTTAAGCCATTCAGATGCTTATGCAAATGTAAATGGATTAGCATGAATGAGTGCTAATGGATTCCTTAATAAGATAACACTCTAGTATTCCCCAGAACCTCTCCTAGAACCCCTGGGTAGAAAAATACAAGCCAAATAATTTTTTTTAAAGGAAAGAATTTGTCTGACACCCTTTCAACCTCAGAAATTACTCTGGAAGTGATTCCACAAAGGCAAAAAAGACATAGACTTGCTTTTGTCACTCTTAGCAGAAAAACTGCCAAACAAATTAATCATTTCAAATTGGTACCCAAACTTTGAGCATAAAGAAAAGATATTCTTGAGCATATGATTGCCTCAGATTTACAAACATCTACAGCACGCTCTAAAACCTGAGAACCCAAGTTTAAAGACAATGATCTTATCTAATAGCAAACAAATTTTAAAAGTTAGCAAGGTCAAATTAGGAGTATTGGCTCTCATCTCATAAGAACTAACTACACGGCCCAGGAAAACGAGCTGTTTTCAGGTGGCGCCTGTGACTCAGTAAGTAGGGCACCAGCCCCATATACCGAAGGTGGCGGGCTGGAACAGACCTCAGCCAAACTGCAACAAAAAAAATAGCCAGATGTCGTGGCAGGTGCCTGTAGTCCCAGCTATTTGGGAGGCTGAGGCAAGAGAATCGCCTCCAGGGGTCCTCAAACTTTTTAAACAGGGGGCCAGTTCACTGTTCCTCAGGCCGTTGGAGGGCCAGACTGCAGGCCCTGGGACAAGTTGGCTGCTAAGCAGGACAGGCAGCAGCGGCAAAAACAGCCCGTGGGCCAGATAAATGTCCTCGGGGGAGCACATCCCGTAATTTGAGGACGCCTGAAGCCCAGGAGGGTTGCTGTGAGCTGTGACGTCAGTGCACTCTACCAAAGGCAATAAAGTGAAACTCTGTCTCAAAAAAAAATTAAAAAAAGGAAAAGAAAAGAAAAGAAAAAGAAAACGAGCGTTTTCCTCTTTCTCTGTGTAACTCAGAGTAAAGTTTTCATGGCCTGAATGTTTCACAAAGGGTTTTTTAACGGATTCCCTTTTTTAAAAAAAAAGTCTGTAGTATACATGCAGGCATCTTCTTATCTTTATTGCTAATATACTTCTTTCAAACTGTGTTTGCATCTCAAGTCACATCAAGCCCTCCATTTATACAATAGCTAGAGCACTGAGCTGAACCCCTTACACATCATCATTTGATTCCCACACTTACAGGACATAGATATCAGTATGCTCACTTTATCAAGGAAGCTGAAATTGAGAAAAATTAATGTCACAAAACTATTCAAATAAGTATGACTTCAAATCTATGTCTTTAGGACCCCAAGGTCTGTGTTCTACTGCTTGACTTAAATACCCAAATTGAAGCAGATTGGCTATTTAATAGTTTTAGGGTTTGGGTTAGGAGCAATTAGCTTTCTTACAGGTAAGTCCCACTTTTCATTTGCATGTGTGTGTGCATAAGTACATGGGGCTGAGATGGATGAGTAGATGGATGAGTTTTTCTGAATGGTGAAGGTTCAACTGGAACCCTCCACTGTATGCCTTACAAACGTTTCTGATGTGACATGCCCTGAACAAGCTGGTCAGTTCTGCAAGTGATGGAATCACTGATTTCTCAACAGTTGAATTAGTTAATTATCAGAATAACTATTTACACATGTTTATTTTTTAATTCATACAATAAATACTTATTAATTAACTATTATGTGCCAGGAAAAATGCCAGCCCTTAGAGAGATAGTATTAAATAACATCAGCTTTCCAAAACTCCACAAACATATTTGCTTTGGACAATTTAACTGGTATACATAGATAGATCTGTAACACTGCCTAGGATTTAAATTGAATTTCTATTTGAGGAAACAAGATAGCTCCTTTAAATTCCTATTTTGTTGGTTTATTAGCAAGTCATTCTAGTCCTCTGTAATACATTTATATAGTGGCTATATTTATTTTCATGAATTTTCCCCCATTCTTTTCTATTTCTTGAAACCAAAAAAAGCTTTGTCTCAAAATAAGTGTCATCAGCATAAATTCCCACCTGACTCATGAGAGACATGAATCACACAACAGAGGGCCTTTGTAAGTACTCCTTATAAACTCCATAAATATAAAGTATTTCTTTGAAACAGGTAGCCAACAAGAAATAAAATGGGGTATGCACATTCACATAATACTGCAATAGCTTGAGAATCTTGGGCAATCAAAAAATTCATACGTGGTTGAACTACATAAAATTGGCAATACGTAACAATTTTGACCTACAAATATGGCAGTTCCACAAAGCTTAAAACCTGATATTTATTTTAACTCCTCTCTGAGCTGGGCCACACAATACTCTCACTACCTGTCCAAGTCTTTCACTGGTTAAATCCTTTTGAAAATGTAAACATAGCACTAATTTCACCAATCCGAACAGTAGCCTATCTGCCAATACTGAATATGCTCAGTCACTGAAAATACTTCTGATTTATTCTGTCCTAGGGAATAGCTGGAAGTAAAATTTATTGTTTAAAAACTATTTTATGTTAACACAAATACAGACATACATAACTGCCAGAGCTAAAGCTAATATGCTGTATCTATCAGATATATATATCCCCTACCACTAAAACAAACAACAAAACCATTACCTGGAAAGTTCACTATACACAATTTTTTAAATTATTAGGAGTCTGAAAGAGCCGAAGAGTAAAGAAAAAAAAAAGCTAAGTTTGTTAGAGTTACTATACCTAAATATTTTTTTTCCTTTTAATTTGTTCAAAAAAATTTGTCTTTGGGTTGAGAACTTACTTGCAAAGTCTCTGCCTAGAGCAAGATATTCAGAGCCAACTTGTTAACTCCTAATAAAACAGCCTATAAGTAAAGTGTACCAGCCGGCATTGTGATAATACCATATGACTGGTTTTCTTAGGTGTATTTTCCCCTTATTATCAACTTCCCTTTTCCAAAATATTAAACACCACAGAAACATATATATCTACCATAAAGCAACTCAAATCTGGGCATTTCTATTTCTTTGGCAGTAAAAGCTCATAGGACCAATTACATCCCATGGAAAAAGTGATTATCCATCTTTTCTGCTCCCAACCCTCCGCATCAGAACATTATTGTCCCCTTTGGTTTCAAATACAGTTTATCACAGTTGGGTATCATCAACCTTTCCACATTTTCCTACAACTTCTACATAGGCTAAAGCTATTTAATATCTAATAATATCTTTCTTTTTACTTCTTATTTTAAAAACCTAAAACTATAATTTGTGAGGGGAATTCAGCATGTAAAACAAAATAGAAAAAAAAATCACATTAAAGAAATGTAACATTATTGGTTAGCAGCATTCTACCCTTGCCAGTTGGCATTCCATGAGTACTGATCCTTTAATTCAACCTACCAAAGAAAAGTTAATCAAGGAAGCCATCAATCTATGAGTTCCACTGATCAGTCTCCACCATTTTACAGAACTTCAATGTTTTAGGCCATTATTTTAAGGGAAATACTTAAAAAATTAGCTGGGCAAACCTCAAAGAGACGTTTCTCTTAAGCTACATAAACGGTCTCCTAATTTGTTACTTTATAAAAGGTATTAGTCCCATTTCAGTGGAATTGACTATTGTTAAATCTTTTTTCAATAAGTAACTAATTGAAAAAGAGAATGATTCTAACCAATTACTAATCTGCTAAGAACATTTACAATACGAATTAAACAAAAATTTTCTTTTTTCTCTCAACTGAGAGATTAGATAGCAAATAAGATTACTCAAAAATAAAATTGCTCTAAGTGCATATATTCAAACAAGTTCATCTATAGTCAATTTAATTCTGTTAGCATTTACTAAGCATTCACAGAGTTCAAAGGCCCCATGCTCACAGGACTCTGAGCAAGGCCCCAAACTGGTATGTTCCTGTACCCCCATGTCCCTACCCAGATTATTTTTTCAAGGAGCTTTTGATACAGAAGTAAGAGTAGTCAAGGATCAAACCCACTAAGGTAATATGGAACTTAGAAAGGTGATGACTTAAAAGGCCCAATGTGAGAACTGATTGTGTGACTGGGACCCCAGATGATTCCAGATTCATGTCTGTCCCTTTCGGAGTTCAGGACTCCAACTAGGGTCAGATAATCACAAATTCTTGCAAAGGGTAGAATAAAGGACCATCATCAGACAAATAGCTAGTTAAATAATTGTCGCAGGGAGGCAATGTGATTTCTGTCCTAGCATCTTACGTAGCACTTAAAAGCTTCAAGTACGTAAGTGCTTTTCCACTTTCTACTTTGTAAATGGTCTAAAGATAAAAAGATAATAGTCTTTATATAATTGAACCAACAGAGTTCTCTGATTTTAACATAACCTGCTGGTTTCCCCCCAAAGAAGAAGATATCCCCACAATCAAACCAGATTTTCTCCCCCCTCCCCCCCACCACTTTCTTTCTAGAGACAAGCCCTCATTCTGCTGCCCAGGCTGGAGTGCAGTGGCAGGATCATAGCCCGCTGCAGCCTCAGACTCCTAGGCTAAAGCCATCCTCCTGCTTTCGCCTTCTTGGTAGCTGGGATTATAGGTGCCATCACCATGCATGGCTAACTTTTCCTATTTTTTTGGAGAGACAAAGTCTATTGCTACATCACCCAGGCTGGTTTTAAATTCCTGGCCTCAAATACTACATTTAAAAAAAAAAAAGGGCATTTCCTGGTAAATACTCACAGCTCCATAAATTCTTCATCAAATCATCTTTGGTTTTAAGTTTTTGATTTTTTTTCTTTGTTTCTGGGCACGACAAATGGAAATCTGAAACTATGACAGATCTGAAGCATACTCCCTCCTTGTCTAAAACCCATGCCCAGTGCTCTCCCCCAAATCATTCTCTCCTTCACATTAGGGCCACCTCAAACCCATAACTCAGCATGGGCCACTCTTCCTCACTGCCCATTCAGTATTAAAAACCTGCCTCCTTATAGATCTCCTTGCCCCAACCCTGCCCTGTTCTGAGGGAGATATCACTATTTCTTTCTTTCAAAGGCAAAACAGCACCAGTGCCTCAGATCCCCTTGCCTTCTAGGTTGTGAACTCTCACTCATCCCTCTTCTTCCTCTTCCCGTCCATGCTCTCTCCTAGTTACAGTGAACCCTCCTGCTGCACTTTTAATGTTAATCAACTTTAAATTCTTTGCTTCCAAAATCAGCCTCTGAGGCCTTTATTTCCTCTCTCCTTTCTTACACACATACATGGTCCCTATTCTCACACTACAGGGAAACAGCTCCCTCCAATGCCTAATGGCATTGTGGTCTCCTTTTTGCAAAAACCAAGAGTCTCCAATGCTCTCCCTCTGCCTTCCCACCCCTATACACTTGGTAACACTTCCCCACTGGTAACACATCTTCCCTTGGCTTCTATAACCTCCCTCTTTCCCTAATCACATCTCTTAACTTTGGGTCTTTTCCTCCCAAAGCTCCCAGACCTCTCTTGTTCTGTTTAAAGAATGCTTCTTTGGGGCAGTGCCTGTGGTCTAGTGGGTAGGAAGCTGGCTCCATATACCAAGGGCAGCAGGTTCAAACCCAGCCCCAGCTAAATTGCAACAAAAAAATAGCCAGGTGTTGTGGCGGATGCCTGTAGTCCCAGCTACTCGGGAGGCTGAGGCAAAAGAATCACCTAAGCTCAGGAGTTGAAGGTTGCTGTGAGCTGTGTTGCCATAGCACTCCAAAGGCGATAAAGTAAGACTCTGTCTCTACAAAAAAAAAAAAAAAAAATGCTCCTTTGGTACCACTTCAACTATTGTCTAAAAATGTGGACAAAAATTTATTCTTTAGTCTTGTACCTTAGTCAACTTGCTTTGTATCTTGAATGGTCTCAGGGACATTTCTATCTCGTCAATTCTCACTGATGTATCCTTTTCACACACATTGTCCTCCAGAATCAGATTCTTAAGCACAAAAATGTGGATTCTGCTTGGAACTCTCTCCAAGCCTCACTGGCTCCTCTCTGCTTGAACTTCTCACATTGGTTGCTCCCTGCCTTTCTCACTCCTGCCACCTAAAGCCAATACTTCTCTTCCCTTACCATCTTCACTTCTATCAATTACTGCAATAGATTCAACTTTGCCTACTTCCTCCAGGTGGACACACCTTCCTTTCCTTCCATACACACACCCTCTGGCTTTGAGAATATGGTTCTAAAACCACCATTTTCATTATATCATTCCTTTACTGAAAAGTCTTCAGTCATCCCCAGAACACCTCAACTAGGCTTTCCAAATCCCCTAAGGAGAGCATTTGTGTCATAACAATGGAAAGTAAGGTTGGTTTCCATTTTCCGAAGCTTATTTTCCATTGTTACAACACAAATGCTCTCCCCTCATCTGGTCCCAACCATTTCTGCTCATTTACCAACATTTGGTGCCACCATCCTCTCCTTAGGTCTACCTTACACTGTTCAAAATCTTAACCATTCTGGGCACCTGCTGTAGTAGTGTCATGATAAATGCCATTCTAGACATCCTAGACAACTACCTGTAATTTTCTAGACACACAATGCTCTTTTGCACCCCTGTACCTGTACTCATAAACATGAAATTGTCTGAAATATTTTTCTTTCTTTTTTTCTCCTTGTTCTAAAATTCTACTTATACCTAAGGTATAATTCATGTGTTACCTCTCCATAATCACCCCACCCCAAACCTAGCAGATAAAATTTATGAAATTTTCTCTGCGCTACCACTGCACTAGTGTATACCACTACTATATCTTTACCAGATATATTTATAGGAATGTTTCCCCTCCTGGGTGGAGAGCAACACAACTAGAAGTAGGAGCCACATCTTCTGTGTTTCTGGGTATTTCTTGCTGCATTGAATATGGCCTGCAGTAGAAGCACTCACTAAACATTTAATTAAAATTATGGATTTAACTATGACTATAGTTTTCTTGCAATGAAAGACAATGTAATACTCTACACTGTATCCACAGTCTTTAGAATCCCACCACACACATAAAATAGATGCTCAAATTTATTTTTAATGAAAAAATATATGCTATTTAATTAATTAATTGTTTCATATAGACAGTAGGATTTTTGAAATCTGGAACAGGGTCTGACAAGAATTCCAAATGGTAAGTATACAATGTAGATGGTTAGAGGGGTAGATGCATGGGGGACAGGGAGGAAGTGAGGAAAGCAGATCATTTTTCCTTTTTCCCATCCTTTTTTAATGCATATTTAAAATGGCATTATTAATAATATAAAATGAGAGGATAGCAAGTGTGTTTCTTTTAATCCACAAACCATATTACCAACAAACAACTGTTTTTACTCTTTTAAATATTCATAAATAAATACATTCAGGCCAGAAAAGCAGCTACCAGTACAGCTAGATTAACCTTCTCAAGATTCAGGGAAGGAATTAGCCCACATCTGAGCTGTGTGCTCAAGACATTCCCTACACATTTTCCACTTGCTAACACTACCTATAAGCTTCTGATTTCAGGGCCAAGCACGCCAAGATGGTCTATGAATACACACCAATGATTGTCTCAGTGAAAATGTACAAGGCTCTTCCAAATGTGGGAAAACTAGTGGATGAACACTGGTTGGTTGTGGAAGTGCTGTTTCTATTTCCATGAATCCAATATTTGTGACAACATGGGTAGAACTGGAGGACATTATGCAAAGTGAAATAAGCCAAACACAAAAAGACAAATACCACATGTTCAAACTTACATATGGCATCTAATTGAACTCATAGATGAAAAGAGTGGTGGTTACCAAGGGCTGGGCTGTAGGAACAATGGAGAGATGAATACCAAAAGGTAGGAAACCTCCATTAGGAGGAATAAGCCTGATTTTTTGGTTACATCTATTATACAGCATGGTAAATATAGCTAACTGAGTACTGTAATTTCAATATCATAAAGAGAGTAAATCTCAAATGTTCTCATCACAAATTGTCAAATATCTGAGGTGATGCATAGCTTGATTTAATCATTCCACATTATATTTAAAAAATAACATTTTTGTGCTTCATAAAAATATACAACTATAATTTTTCAACATACAATAAAATAAATAAATATTTATACAAGATTCAAAGGATTTTATGTTGCTATTACTTTCAGCAGGATACAGGCAGAGGGCAGACCAACTTCCTTGTAGAACATTTTCATTTAGATCTGAAGCTAAAAGCAAATTTCTTTCATGACTCAAAAGAATTAGGTAGAGAAAAGTAAGTTACTTTTACCTCATCAGAGCTAAACAACAGCAGAGACAGAAAGTACCGGGAGTTGATTAAAGGCATTGTCCTAACCACCGATTCCACCATGGCTAAGCAAGAGCTGCCTTATGGAACCAGGTCGGAGGACATTGATTTCTGTATTCAACTCTCAGGCACCACTTTGTAAATGACACAATCATTTTTGGGTACAAGAGGTGCTTTAAATGTGGTAACATTATATCATTTCAGCTATAATGATCATAATTACTTATTTCTTTTAATCACAACCCACTTAACCACTTTAGTACAGAGGACTAGTTCAAGGAGTTTAATTTTCATTCAACATCTAATCTTTTTGTTTACCGAAATCCTTCATGAGCTTTGTTTACTGTCTGCTTGCTGGCCTGGACGTTTGATCTTGCAAGACTAGATCAGACAGGGTCAGATAAAATACTGATTACTAGAATAAACCAGGCTTGGGGAAGTAACACTGGTTTTATAAACCCTCTTTTTTCCTAGCTTTTTAATATTTTGCAAAATAAGTTCAAATAAACAAATAAAATTAAGACAACTAGCAATCAGGAGATTCTTGAGCAATGACTGAGAAAAGGAAAGTGATGGGGAAAATTCTGCACTCTGGCCAAAATATAGGGTTTGGTTAGGTCTATTCACTCTAGTGGTATTCTTTTATGACACAAATAATTTTCTAATAACCCCAAGTATTTGTGTGAACTTTCAATGACCTCTTCAACTGTTGAAACATATTAAATAAGTAGGATTGACCTCATCAAAGACGTTAATCCATTTATGGTATCAGATGACAGGCACTTTAGATATAAAATTATTTAATTTTAATTTATTAATTAGGATACATTTAAAGGATATGAGACATTCTTTGTTATGGTGCTTTCTTATTTTTATTATATCCCCTGCAAAAAGTAAATAGCCATAACAGTATAATTGGTGGTGGTAATGTATACATAATTGCCATTTGGTTTCATAAAAAATTATGTGACGAGTTCATATTTAAATAGAGTTCATACAAAAGAAGATTTGGGTAAAAATATATAGTCTTTTACTAAAATAAGAAGAAAACAAAAATTAATTGGGTAAATCCTTCATAATTCTAAAACTCTGAATATTTAGCATGATATTATAATAGCATGAATATTTCTAGGTGCCTATGGATTATTTTTTGGGTCCAACACTAAAACTATGAAACAGTAAACAACTATTGGTATTGGTCTTTTTTCCTCTGCTTTTAGGTAGAATGTACATTTTCCTTTATACTTGAGCTTAGGGATTTTATATTATAAAATATTATTTTAAAAGCTTTATATTATATAATATGAAAATTATAAGAAAACTGCTGTCTAAACCAACCCACCACCCCACCCACCAATTCGACTGTCTTCAATGTCAAAATTTCCTGAGAAACAGGTTCATGGACCTAGTTCTTGAAACCAGAGTATATGAACTCTGTTTCCCCATCTATCCTGAAGTAACTGTAATGTTAACTCAAGTACGTCTGTGTCAACTACAATTGTTTTTGAAATTAAAGAAAAAAGGTAAAAAGAATGTGCTTTGCTGTGATCACTGGGGAAAATAAAGTTATCATGCTAAGCCAAACCAATTTAGGACTTTTTAAAGAATAAGTGTAAATAGTTTAGCTATAATAACAACAAATTCAAAAAATGCACATTAAAATGTTTACCTCAAAATTTAGACAATTCCATTTGTATATAGTTTTTACATCTGTTTTTAATGGTATCAAATTATTGATTGTTCATTTTCTCATATTTATTTAAGCATTAACTATAGAATTTGCAATCTGATCTCTCTCCTTTTTTTTTTTTTAATCCTTCCAGGAGACTTTTATTTTTGCCAGGTTTTGGTCATATTTACTTTGATCTTCCAGAATATATAATTATTTTACTGTTTATTTATTTCTATGAGAAGAGAAAAAATTTTGACCTAGGAGATCTATATGTGGCAATTTGTAACAGAATCACATAGCTTATGTTTAGGAAATCATGGTTTTGATTAAGAAGCAACCATTTAGTTCCCACTGTTTTATTAAAACAGACATTAGCAGATAATAGGAAACATATTTAACAATGTAGCCTGCCTTTACATTGGGACATCAGTAAGTAAGCTTAGATTTTCTTCTACACTGAGTTATCAGCCACAGTACATGTAAATTGGTAACTTTGCGGTAGAAACAGAAGGTAGAGAGGCGGGGAGGGACATGGACCTTCTTCTGCGTTCTCGGGAAGAACCTTCAGGTAGAATTCTAGTTTTGTTGCTACCGATTTCCAGATTTGAATTTCACTACTTCCTTCTTCATTCATTTTTGATATGGATGAAAACAAACTGAAATTTCACAAACTAAATCATGACTTTCTCATGATGAATGGGTCCCATTAAATAGAAACTCCCACAGTGACATCTATTCATGGCAAAAAGCTTCTACTGAATGAAATATGCCTGTCTAGGTCCAGCACTTCCTTTTTTCTGAGGGTCGAAAGTTAATAAAATGCACTTCTCTGGGTGTTTATTTTCTGTACACCATTATACCTGTCATGAATGCTTTGTTTTTCCTCCCACTCCCTTGGCTGATGAATCAACACCACTTGAACTGTTTTACGGCAGCTTGTGTTTACTTCACACATACCTTAACCTTCCCTTTTCTCCTCCTACTGACACGCACACAGACACACACACACTTTTCAGCAGCAGTGACTAGCTCCATCTCTTTGAATAGCATGTGTACACTGTGTCTGACAGCCTCTTCAGGTGCGGGTCCTTGACCCACTGAATGAAATCAAGGTCTCAATCTGCTTTTACAGCACTTAAGAATTTAACTGTGCATTTACTATTTTGAAAAAAAATAAGGAGCTTCAGTCTCCAAGAAAGGAGTAAAGAAAGGAAGTAAAACATAAGACATGAATGTTAATGTGCGCGTGCTCAACACACACACACATAGAGTCTGTCGTGGCAACTTGGAGAACACTACAGTGAAGAGTTTCCAATGTTTCTGAATCTGGAATTATACTCCAGCCTATTAAAAGAAAGCACTCTCTTCCTTTCTCTTACAACAGCAAGTAAATGGGATCTAACAAAGGACCTTGAAGCTGCATGATTCCTTTGATTTTTAGCCAAAGAGGATATGTTCAAGCACTCTAACAATCCTATTTTAAAAGAAAAACTTGGAGGCAACACTTAAAGAAAATAAACCTTTCTGAACCAAACAATCATGTCTTATTATGACAAGGAGCTATTCATTTTATCCTGTACAGGGGTGAATATTAATATTCTAAAGCCAGAATCTAAAGGATTCTAATAATTTTAGAAGATGTTGAAAAGAAATGGCTCTTAATTCAATTTTTAGTGCATTTAATTTCTCCTGGGTAGCCCCACATTAGTTTTCCTTACAAATTGTATATTTAGCATGAAATATTCTTATCCCTTTGTAATAGAAATGTGCTACAATACAAGTAAAGCTTATTTCCTCAAAAGGTAATCCTGTAAACAAGCTCCCAAATACAAAATAGCCAATTAGCATTACTTTGATCCCTAAGAAAACCTACAGGTAGTAAAAAAAAAAATAATAATTTCATGTTTTACCTTACCCATCAGCCAAATTATCATTTGACCCTCAGATGGGAGCAGTGAGGTGTCAGCAAGACTATGAATGCCTACAATAAAGTGTTGCTGATGATGTGATAATCATGCAAAATTTGGAGTTGAAGGATTCTCAAACATCAATATTTTAAAAATCCCCCCTCAATGATTCTCCAACAACAACAAAAAAAAAATTCCCCAATTTTGCCTCGGTGGCGTGTATCTGAATTGGAGTGAGAACAACAGAATTTTTCCAACATTGACATTTTTCCAAAAGTAAAATATCCCTGACATATTGAAAGGACTGGGTAGTCTAAATAGCATCCTTTCTATTATATAAGAAACTGTATTTTCAGGACCAACCATAGTCTCATATATAATACATTACTGCATTACTACTATTAATTATTAGTAGTACATAGTATATGGGTCATTATGAAAGTTTAGTATAGTACAGTATGTGGGTCCCTCTTAGTAGTATAGTATGTGAGTCATTATGAAATTTTAGAGATACACAAAAATCAAGAAACATAAAATCTGGGTGGACAAAAACAAACGAAGCCCTCCCAGCAACATCAATAAGCCAAGCAAGGTGAAACTTTTATGGGTGAATCGGAAAGGATACTATCACTTTTGGAAGTGAAATAATAGAACATAATATAGTCCGTCTCTGAAACTTCTGTAGTGACCCACATATTTTAGCTATTATTTAGTAAGAGTTATTTGGGGTCAGTTTTATCGTACTTAGTTCCACAACCACCAGCCATCCAAGTACTTTGATTATTTCAATTTTCAGAGGAGAAGATGGAGTCTTGGTGAAGTTACATATTTGTTGAAACTCACACAGCCAGCAAGAGGAAGGGAAAGATTTGAATACACGTCTGCCTGACTGCAGAGTCTATAATTTACCACTGCTCTCAAACTATCTCAAATAAACACAGCATCAAAACTCTGTTTCTGACCAAAGAGTTCCCTATGCCACAAGTGTCATTCCAATTTAACTGGTACTCAACTATAAATGCTGATTTAACTTAGAATGATTATTTTTAAGTTTCCATTCTAAAGAATCTTAGCCTTGGCAGGTATCACTTATAAAAACTATCAACTTCATATGTTATACTAAAAATCTTACTTTTACTTCTAAGGGAATCAATTTATATTTCATGACAGAAATATTGAGACTCTTACCTGTGTAAAAAAATTATATAAATTATATCTAAAATTAGCATAAATTCCTAACAACCAACAACTTATTAAGAAACTAAAAATAGGCTTTAGAGACCAAAAAAGTCCATTTACCTTTAATCTTCTTGTACTTTTTATACCATCTCCCAAACTCCTGGCACTTGGTTGCTGACACATTGGCATAATATGTGCTATTTACAATGGATGAAATCATACTCTGAAAAGAACAAAAAAGTTATTTTTCAAAATTATGATAACTTTTTAGGGACAAGAAAGGGTACATTATAGCCCATACCAATCTTTTTTGTCTTGCAAACTAAACTATTTAACATCAAAGATCATTACCTGAATTTACTAACCCTTTAGCTTATACTTGTACAATGACAATTATCTCTCTTCAAAAAGCCAATCCTAGGACAATGTTAAAAATGGAGAGCACAGGGCATGAGGTTAAACGCAAAGAGGAAGAACAGTTGTGATTCAGGAACCAGAGCAAAAGGTGAGGTCAGTTGCTCCAGCATCCATAACCTGAATAATGCCTTTTAGATGTTTCTGTTCCATTTCCAACTGCAACAAGCGTACACAGCCAAGAATCTGAGAACATCCGTGCTATGCACTGCAGAACAACATTTAGGGAAATAAGTTAAATTAATATAATTTATAGAAACGTGTGATTAGCACTTGTGTGAAAATTCACCAAATGAAAAAATTAACAGTGCTATTTTAGAGCTGGGGAAACTAAACATAACACTTGTACTGTGTTTCAACCAAAAATGAATCAAAGCTAAAATTTCCTGAGTGCTTAAGTGCATGGTTCTTCCTTGCTCTCTCATCTTTCTCTCCTCAGCTTGAGCCCTCAGCTGACTTGTTTGTAATTGACATTAAAAGAAAGAGAAGGGGAACATACTCAGACTTAACACTGAAAAGTTAAAATTATAACTTTATACCTTGAATTGAATTTCCTACAGAGATATCTTTGCAGTTAATAAGGCATGTTTGGGTCAACATTTGTGACAGGTGTTAACTTATACCTGAATTGACTATGTAGGTTTCCTATATATTTATAGATTTTGTTCCCACAAATTTTGCCTGCAAACAAATGAATATTAACAACTCAAGAGATCCAAATGACCCGTGTAAGGTTTTATAGTTTGCCTTGTAACCTCATCTTTCTCTAAGTTATCCCCCATCATGGATCAGTTCAGAGAAATTTCAGAACTTCTAACAACATTTCTACAAAGTAATGGAGATAAAAAGGATAACCATAAATCAAATCAATGGCAAGTTATTTACCAAGAGTTTCAAACACCGGCAGATAGACTTACTTAATAGATTCCCACTTAAAACATCAGAATCCCTCTCCTTTTTAATCAGTATGCAATACTGGTGGGGGAAGGGGGCCTTAATTCAATTCACAGAAATCTCTTTGGCCCTTTGTACATAGCAGATGGCTAGCATTCCCCAGTTGCTGATCTCTAAATGACAATTCTTTTCTCTAAGGAGAAACAGTAAGGAGAAGTCTTTTAACCCCAGGATCTGAATACAGCACTGGGAAGTCAAAGAGTCGGTATCACGGGAATGTATGATAGAACCTATGATACCTTGCTTGCTGCCTTGGGGGGAACCACTGGAATTCTAATCTCACAGGCAGCATTCTGCTTTGTCTTATTAACAACCAAGGAAGGCTATTTCCTGACAAGCTGAACCGGTTCCCTCTCTGGGCTGAGATTCTCTGTTCCTAGACTGTGAGACCCTTGAGGACAGTGACTACGTCTGTTTCATTTTTTTCCTACCTCGTGTCTCACATAGTTCCGATGTGGGATATCTGAGTCACTGAAATTTAGCACATGAAGAGGGACAGAGATGAAATTTTAAAATGCCAAATGAAATGTGATAATAATAAACATTTTAACATGAAAGTATCCTAATAATAGATACATCAGCCTTCCTGGTGTATGTGAATAATCACAAATGTACTTATCATCTCTCTATGTTGTTTATAGGAATATTATCCTCTGGAAGGTCAAAGAATAAAGAGCCATGGCAGGAGTTAAGAGTTAAAACTTGCATTGCAAATTGGTCTAGAAAGCAGACTAAAGTGTCTAAATACCCCCTGGAGCTGGTCCTCAACAAGGCCACTGCTCACATCACTCTGGCTCCCGACCACCACCCACATCCCCTCCCTCTCTAGCCTCTCTACTTTGTTTTTGCTCCAACTCTATCTTCATCAACCTTGCATAAGGCCAGTGTTAACCTATGAGGTAAGGAGATTAATATCTGGGTTCCTGCTAGCCCCATCACGAGGTCCTATATTTCACACAACTCAGATTTGTTTTCTTCCCCAGATTATCACAACTGAGTTTTCATCCCTACTGCTCACAGAACAATATTCCAACTTCAAACACGAACTCTTTGTAACCCTAATGAGACTGCTATATTCTCATAGTCTGCATCTCAGTCACTAGGCTTCAGAGAATACTCTATACACACATCTTCATGACAGTGTCTATTACACTTCAAGAAAATAAAAACTTTATTAATAATATGCAAAGTTGAAAGACGTTAACACAAACTCAGCACATGCTGACTTTTACTCCACATGTGAAATTTACTAAATGTAGAATTTAGATGTCTTAACACAATAACTAAGAGGGTGCTGTGAAGACTATGTTAACCAGTTTGATGAAAATATTTCAGATTGTATATAAAACTAGCACACTGTACCCCAAGATTGCATTAATGTACACAGCTATGATTTAATGATAAAAAATTTAAATATATATATATATATATAAATAGGTGCAGTCAATAAAAATATATATATATATAAAGTAGGTGCAGTCAATGCTGGTTTTTGAGTAACATTGCATTTTAAGATAAATAAAAAGGTTTAAAATGTCTTCCCAACTACAAAACCTTTTGAAAAATTCCAGGTTTCTTTGCAATTGTGAGATTTTAAATGTAAAGATTTTATGAA
>CAUYQV010069449.1:0-22806 GCA_963574575.1 Galagoides demidoff
AAACTGTAAAACATACTCTTGATGCCTAAAAAAATCCTCCCCTGGCATATGACAGGAAGAGATTTAAAACACCTTTACTTGTTAACCTTTCTCTTGGGGATCATGGATGGAACTGGAAAATGTTCTTAGCAAAGTATCTCAAAAATGGAAGAAATGTACTCCATTCTTCATTTCCTTTAACAATAAAGATATTCAATTATTCAATGTACTCAACCCTATTATGAAACTAATTGTTAACTATCATAGGAAAGCTATAATCCAAATGGAGTCCAAGAATATGGGGAAAGGGGAGAGGAAGGGGAGGGGAGAGGGGAGGATGGGTGAAGGGAGCGTGATTGAGGGGATCACACCTATGACTTATCCTATAAGGGGTACGTGTGAATCTTTCTAATGTTGAATATAAATGTCTTAACACAACAATTATGAGAAAGACATGATGGCTATGTTGGCCAATTGGATGAAAGTATTTCAAATTGTATATGGAAACAACACACTGTATCCTATGATAGAATTAATATACACAAATATGATTTAATAAAAAAAATTTTTAAAGTCATAGTTAATAGAAAGCAAATTATCTCATTGTTCAAGGCTCCAGGCCCATTTTTTTCTTATCCAGTCACATGGCATATAACTTACATAGATAAAAAATATTCAAGCCACAATTAAAAAAAAAAAAAGAAAAATATCAGAGATACCAAACTTACACATGTGTGTTAATATCTCAAAATCAGATCTGAATAAGATGTGATTCCTAGTAATGGAGCCATTGTTTTAAAGGTTGTTTAGTAGTGTGGATTGGAAGAATTACCTTGACAGCTTTTTAAATGTTATACAATCCCTCATTAGCAAATAATAATTTATAGAATCTTGAATAATTGAATATATTTATAGGCAAAGGAAATGAAGAAAATATTTGGCTACAATGATTTATATTCTAAACTTTATATTGTAAATTTAAGTTTCCGGAGAAATTTAGATGCATTTATAATTATCAATCATTTTGTGGAGTAAGCACTATTAAATATTTAATAAAATGTGATAACCCTCATTTCTGTTTTATGGTGTGTGTCTTAAACTTTGATAAAAGAAATTAGCTTCCCCTTCCACTTACCTTGCCCCTGTGATATTTCCATCCTTGTGCCTTGCAATAAAAATACAATAAACCCCCATAAGATATAGAAAATCTCTGTGCTGAAAGGAGTCCTAGTGGGCATGGGGGTGGGGATAGCAGGTGTGTAACTTGAAGAAGACTCGCCTTTGTTACTGCTGTTGTCTTTGTTGTTTTCATGAAGGTTTACTTTGGTTCAATGGGAAAACTGGAAAAAGTGTGAAAATATAAATTAGTAGAATGAACTCTTATTCAGGAAGAAGGGGTGGAAAGAAGGTAATGGATAGAAAATTATCTGTCTGGTACAATGTATACTATTTGGGTGACAAGCACACTAAAATCCCTGACGTCACAACTATACAAGTCATCCATGTAACAACAACAAAAAAAAACCCCACTGCATCCTCTAAATCTGTTGAAATTAAAAAAAAAGAAAAAGAAAAAGAAATATGGCAAAAAGAGAATCACCAAAAAATGTGTTCAAGATTTTTGCTTGAATCTTCCTTGATATTGGGCTTTTTTAAATTATAGTGATTGATTTGGCATAATTGTGTAACATGGATATGTAATTGAGGATCTGCTGGGTTTTGGTCTTGAAAATTTCAAAAAGAAATAATGCTGAAACTCTTCAGGACAGCAAATCTGAGTGAGGTTAATAGACATCGTAGATGGTTGTTTACTATAGGTGATCCCTAATCTCTGTTTTAGACACACTGAATATATTTATATATCACATATACTCGCACATTTAGTCAGATTATATACATATCTTGAAATATTCTTTTTTTAGCTCTTCTTTATTTTCACAGCTTATCAGTCTTTTACATTTGAGTCCGGGAGAATTAAGATTTGCATAGCAGAAAAGGAAAAAGAAAGAATCAAGGTTTAGTGCTTTGAATATCAAAATAAAATCCTGAGAATTAAAATAGACACCTTGCAAATGTAGTATTTAGTGTTTTATTTTTATTTAATATTATTTAGTAATAAATTATGCTTATTCAGTATTTTCTATTAATATTTAGTAAAATAATCAAGACAGTTAGATAGCTGGATTATGGTGTCACGTCCTTGGACTAGAAGGGAGTAATAGGAGAAAGCTGGATAAGTCTGTGCCGTGAAGTGGAACAGACATGGAGGACTGTGGTTAGAGGAGGAAAGTCAAGAGCAAGAGACTTCCAAGCATTTTCCATGGGCCGCACCAGAGAATTCACAAAAGATAAGCATTTCAGCTGTCTGTCGCTTTGTGACAAATCATCCTCCAGTTAATGGGTTAAGAACAACCAGGTAAAACCTCTCACTGTTTCCGTGCAGAGAAATGCATGGCATCTCTGCTCCACCATATGTGGGGTCTCACATATATTTTCAGTGTTCACCCAGTCTGTGTCATGTAACAGTGCTTCATACCTTCCTATTCCTAATGTCCTATTGTGTGAATATACCACAGTTTATTCATCAGTTGGTGGACACTTGATTGCTGTCACCTTTTGACTATTATGAATGATGATCTATGAACATTCTTGTACCAGTGTGTGAGTTTCTGTGTGAACATGTTTTTATTTCCCTTGGATACATATCCGAGAGCAAAGTGTCCCCAGCTGGTTCAGTCTTCCTCTCCCGATCATCAGGATCTGAATGAAGAAGGTTTTAGACGCTCCTCTGATTGTAACTGAGGGAAAACCTGAGTGAAAACTGCTAGCTGAGACCAGGCAAAATCCAGACTCATGAGTAAAATAATGGACTGTTATTGTTGCAAGCCACTGCTTTACGATGGATTGTCACACAATAATAAATGATAAAACAACCATGAACTGCATTATTGTCCTCTGGCTTATTAGACATATGTACCCATTCTGAGACCCACAGGAGAATGCCGCCGTCTGAAATCTCACCAGGCCTTTTATTGTTTTCAACAATGATTTACAATATAGCATTCAAGGAAACTATGTCCCCACATGTGACATATGGGTGGTCTTGTGTAGACCCTAAGGGGAATAACATGTAGGGGAGTGGGCAAAGGGGTCTGGGTTAGAGTTAACTTGTAAAGGAAACATATCTTGCAGAAGGGAAGAGATGTTGCCTGTTAATCTTTACTGCTGATCTATTCCATCCAGCCCAAATGGCTGCTTTCTAATCTAATCTTTCAACTTGTTCAAAACCTGTTAAGTATTTTATTCTTGTGGCTGCATTCAGCTATCAAGATAGGGAGCCACGCTCTTGCCATTTGAACTCTTCACAATGCTTTACCATCTTTTTTCTTTATAATTTTTGTAGCCTATCCCCACAGTTACTAACAGCAAATGCCTCACAGAGGTGACATGGGAACAAAGGAGATGAGCTGAATTTGTTTTTACCACATGTTCTTACTTATGGTGAATGTTAATTAAATAATAAATCTAATAAAATATGCGCCCACATCAGAAATTTTGAAACTTTCCTGAGACCAAATAAAGAAATTCCAAGTAAGTAGAGAAGGATGTATTTGGAAGATTCAATATTGTTAAGATGTCAATTTTATAAAACTTGATTTAAAGATTTAAGGCAATTCCAACCCAATCTCAGAAAGATTTTTTTTAATAGAAATCAACAGACTGATTTCAATATTCATATGAAAAATGCAAAACTGCTTTTAAAAGGTTGAAGTTGGAGGATATACAATTATAAAACTTGTAGGAAGCTATGTAATAATTGAACCTGTGTGGTAAAATTGGAGCCTGATTTAAAATTAAACTAGAAGTCAAAAAAAAAGTATAAAGCATCTAATAACAGATCTACACATATATGGTCAAATAATTTTTCACAAAAATGCCAAAGTATCTCACCTAGGAAAAGATTCTTTTCAACAAACAATGCTGGAACAATGAAATATGTTCATACGAAATTAAGCTTGAACCTTTCTTCATGCCTTGTGAAAAAATTAACTCAAAATTGATCATAAATGCAACATAATTAGGAAACTGCCCGAAAAAAAAAATTTAGTAATCTTGCGTTCTGGGTAAGTTTTTGGATAGTACCCAAAGCATAAATCCTAAAATACATTGTTAAGTTGGACTTTATAAATAATAAACTCTTTTGATCTTTGAGAGACCCTATTGAGAAAATGAAAAGGCAAGCCACAGAGGATGAAAAATGTATCTGCAAAGTAGATCTGACTAAAAAGGTGTATCTAGAATAGGTAAATGACTTTAACAACTGGACACATGAACCAACCTGATAGAAAGGTGGTGTAAAATTGATATCAGAGGGCTCAAGGGACGTATGAGGGTGGTTGAAATGTTTTATATCATGATTGTGATGATGGTTTTACCACAACTGAATATGTCAGGTAAAATTAACCACATTTTAAATGATTAAATATTAATAAATGTATAATTAAACTTATTAAGCTGCTATGAAAAAACAACATTGTCCTCCGTTGTTACTGTCTGTACTGAATGGTAGGGGGTAGATGGGAATTCATCATATGATTCTCTCTGCAAGTGTCTGTATTAAAAAGTTAAAAATCGTATGTTGTGAAATGCTGGATAGGAATGTTCCATGGTTCTTTAAGAATGGATAGCAGAATGACTCCAATCTAAGCGTAAGGGATGGTGATGCTTAAGGAAAGCTGAATGTGAAGGATGAAGTGGAGTTAACTAAGTGAAAAAGTAGGCGGGATTTCAGGAGGAGAAATTATCTTTGCACAAGAAATAGACTTGTAGCAGGATTAACCATCCCATCATTGAGGGAAACTAAAAAGACTAGAATGGCTGAAGCTCCAAAAAGTAGATTTTACTATAAAGTCTCAAATGCAGATTTTATCATTGAAAGAGTCAAGGCGTAAATTTCTGTTGACATTTTATGATAAGAGCGGAGATGAAACCCGACTCCCCTGTTTGAAGATGACATAAAATTTATGTCTTCAGCCTTTTTCAATTTTAAATGAATAAAATTTTAAAAACTTTAAAATAAAATAGTAGATAAAATCTAAGGGAATCAAAGGATAATTCAATTGAATAACCGATGAAACTTCAGGTCTAAATTACAGATGGCTAAAGCGCGCAAGGATTGACGCGCTTATCTTGTATCTAGGTAACACATGATGTTGATGCCATTTTTAAAGAAAAATAATAGAAGTAGAGTTCTTCAAAGGGTCCTTTATTAAAGAGAGTGGAAACAATTTCCCAACTTCCTCATAATAGAGGTTTTAAGAAATTTTTTCTTTTTAGGTAAATATCAAGCTGCTGGCTGATCTCGGGGGTTTAGGAAAGGAGCAAAAACAGCTACACTCCATTCCATGCTGGAAGGCTTTTAAAAGGCTCCATTCTGCACAGTGAGGATGAAAATTGAGATAGATCCTTACCAACCTGTTATAGTGTATTCCCCACCAGGAAATCAGCAAGAACAGAGAAGAGGGCAATGGTAGTTTTTTCTCTTTCCCCACATGTTAATGTACTACGCTGCCAAATGCAATCTGGGACCTTTATATTCTCTTGGGCCTTACCCTCTATTTTCCAGTTCTAGGGTCCCCTGCCCCTGGGCTGCACACTGGTACTGGTCTATGGACTGTTGGGAACTTGTCACACAGCAGGTTGTGAGCTGCAAGCCCATAAAGCTTCATCTGTATTCACAGCAGCTCCGCACTGGGCATCACCAACTCAGCTCTGCCTCCTGGCAGACCAGTGGCCACCTTAGGTTCTCACAGGAGCTCAAACCATGTAAACTGTGCATGAGAGGGATCTAGTGGTGCACTCGTTATGAAAACCACATGCCTGATGATCTGAGTGGAGCTGAGGTGGGCTCTCATGATTCTGCACAAGGAATGAATCATCCACAAACCATCACCTTCACCCTCACCCATGGTTCATGGAAAAACTGTCCTCCATGAAACTGGTCCTTCGTGCCAGAAGGGCTGGAGTCCACTGTTCAGGTTGGTCAGACACCAAGGGAAGTAATCCAATATTACACATTTTCAAAGTTTTCCCCTGTTGCCACCCTGGTGCCTAGATGAGTACCCGGCAAACCTCTTGTTACTGTGTACTTATGTTGGCAGCACTGTACAGACAGCTCGGTGAGGTGTCATGGCCTTCTGTTAATGTGTGGTGGTGTCTCGCCGAGTGGCTTCATTACTGATGCATGGTTCTGTGTGCCATCATGAGAATGGCAGAGCTTGAATTAGAGCGATGGACAAACATTAAATTCTTGTTAAATTTGGCAAGACTGGAAGTGAAATTAGGGTCATGTTAGTCTAAGTGTATGGAGATAATGCCACGAAGAAAATGGCAGTGTACAAATGGATTAAATGTCTCTCTGGGGGGAGAGAAAGCATCACTGATGAAAAGAGATCAGGATGTCCTATACAGGGCAGAACTGATGAAAACATTGCAAAAATTCATCAAATTGTGTGTCACAATCACTGGTTAACTCTGAGAAACATAGCAGACCAAGGAAACATCAGCTAGGAAAATCTTAGCTGAAAATGTTGGCACGAGAAAGGTGTGGCTCTTGCATTGCAATAATGTACCAGCCCCCACAGGGCCCTCTGTGAGGGAGTTTTTAGCCAATAATCAAATAATCACATGGGGACATCCTCCCTACTTGTCTGATCTAGACTCCAGTGACTTTTGTCTCCACCCAAAGTTAAAAAAAATATTGAAAGAAATACATTTTAATGGAATTGAAGACATCCAGGGTAATGCGACAACAGATCTGATGTCCATTCGAGAAAAAGAGTTCCAAATGCATTAATGCATTTATGGGGTACAATGTGCTGATTTTATATATAATTTGGAATGATTACATCAAACTGGTTAACATAGCCTTCACTTTACATACTTAATTATTGTGTTAAGACATTTGTAATCTACTCTTAATAAATTTGACATGTACCCATGAAATATACTCCATAGGTAGGTCCCACTGATACCCTCCCTCCACTAGCCTCCCCCCTCCCCTCCCCGCACCTTCCTCTTCCTTCCTTCATCCTGGGCTATAGTTGTAGTTTATCTTTTGTATGAAAGTGTGGGTGATTATATATTGGTTTCATAATAGTACTGAGTACACTGAACACTTTTTCTTCCATTCTTGAGATATTTACTAAGAAGAATACGTTCCAGCTCCATTCATGTAAACATAAAGGAAGTAAAATCTCCATCTTTTTTAAAGGTTGAATAGTATTCCATGGAATACATACACCACAGTTTGTTAATCCATTCATGGGTTGATGGGCACTTGGGCTTCTTTTATGGCAATTATGAATTGGGCTGCAATAAACATTTTGGTGCAAATATCTTTGTTGTAAAATGATTTTTGGTCTTCTGGATATAGACCTAGTAAAGGATTTGCAGGACTGAGTGTAGAGGTCGCCAAGAGACAAATGACATCTAAGCAAGATGATTTATAGCTGAGGGGTGGACTCTCAGGCGGCTTGTCCACAGGTGAACCGCCTCTTGCCTGGTTCCTTCCTGTGCTAACCGAGACCAGAGCCATAGGAGCCAGACAGGTCGCGACAACTGAGCAGCAGGCCTGCTTTTGTTCCCTAAATGTTCTCCAAACTTGTTTCCAAAAGGAACATATTAGCTTGCATTCTCACCAGCCGTGTGAAAGTGTTCTTTTTCCCTACATCCATGCCAACATCTGTAGTTTTAGGATTTTGTTATGCAGTCATCTTTAATCTTCAGAGAAATGCAAGTCAAAACCACTTTGAGATATATCATCTAACTCCACTAAGAGTAGCCCACATACCAAAATTGCTTGGAAGGGTGGACTGGGCAGTGGGGTCAGTGTACACCTTCCCAAGGGGAGTAATTCAAAGGTGACTATGGTTCTATTTAGCAATGAAGTACCTAGCACTTTGTCTAGAACTAGTTCACTAATTTCTTGTCAGACCTCATATATCAGGCACCAATGAAAACTCACAGAATAAATAAATAAAATCTTTAACGTGAAATACTTACTGCCTTTAACCAGTATAAAGAAAAAACTTGCCCACTTTGTGACATTTTTCCCTCCTCAATGTTGTTGCCCTAAAGTCTCTTATCTTTGCAGTAGCATTTGTTCTAAACCTAAATTACTATTAATATGAACCTACTTAACAAAGTTCCATTTGCATTGTTGTATATATTCTTGAAGAAAAATGGCTCATATCTCAACTTCCCATGGATGGCTATAGTTTACTTGTGTGAGTGTTTCCACAACAGTATTGCATTCTGGGTTTTTCTTTTAAAAAAAAAAAAGTTAGTATACTTTTAACTACAATATTTCCAGCCAATACATAACAATTAATAGATAGTGGTTCCAGTATAGCCGAGACAGTTTCTAGAATCATTTATATTATTTAGTTAATAAGGTATAAAATGCATGAAAATAATAACATTTTACTTTATTTTGAACGTTTATGTATGCTTTAGTATAGTTTTTATATGACAAGATTGACCAAAAAAAAAAAAAAATGTTGGAGGATAGAATAGCTTTAAGTATTATATAAAAACATCAGCCTGGGAAGAAAGTATTATAAGATAGGCTTTCCAAATGAAAATGGGCTGTGATTTAAGGAAATATCCAGTTTTTATTAGTTTTTGGCATCAGAGGCTAATATAATAAGTGTTATAACCTATGGAGAGTCCAGACAACTGGCTTGGCGTCTGAGCCAGCCATCAACATTCTATATCATGTCGTCTAAATCTTTGGGACTATGAAATTCTGAGGCTTTTCCCTATTGTTACAGGAAGTCTGTGTGGGGTCTGGAAATTGCCCACTTTTCTGTAAGCCTTAGCCCTCCTCCCTTTCCTCCCCTCCAGGCAACTCTCGTGCTATTATATCTTAACTTTATGTTTTCCTGTCCGTAGCCCCACTGCCCGCCCCGCTGCCTCTTCCTTGTCGCCCAGGCATTGCACAGAGCATTCACAAACTGTTATTTTCTGTAAAAGATAAAACACAGGGGATCTGGATAATAAATAAAGTCATTTTTGAGTGGCCATTTAATTCACTTATACTCATTTCACTTGAGAAAAGGAACTCCCACCCTTTGCCTCTGGAACAAGTCTTTCATCCTTTATCTCTGAACTCTCCAAAGCTAGTTAAACTATACATACCCTTACAGTACATTTCATTTCCTTCCTTTAATTTCCTCAGCACTAATTTGTTTTTAAAGTTTGACATTGGTCAGTCCTCCGAAAAGGATAAAAACAACATTCTAATAGTGTATCTACCCGCAGAACGTCAGACAGGGTGTGATTTCTCGCTTCTCTAGTTTCCATGAAAGGGCAGATAGAAAATCTACCCTCTGGGTCATTGATCTGTGGCTGGGAAGATCTGCCGGTGCTTCCTGAGCACTGCTGGACCTCTATGGTCAGCACATGCGTCCAGTGTGTGCCAGATTCTGGGTGGGGAAACAAAGCAACCAGATGCTAGCCTTTTGGAAGATGTTTTATAAATCCAATGATTCAAGTTTTTAAAACATAAAACACAACTCTTACTTGATTAGAAATGCCTAAGTCCCAGGATTTTTAAAGACAGTCATATGTGACTGGACTCTCAAGTGCCAAGGATACAGTGTCACTGGGTTGTTGGTGGCTGTTTCACAACTGGCTTTCAGAAGAAAGGGAAGCCCTGATATTATTTGCTGATTTCTGTAGGGTAAATACTCCCATTGCGGACAATTTTGAGCTACCTGGGAGACATCAGGACACGTGGGGTTGGGAATGAGTGTGTGCAGTTTGTTCCATCAGCATGGCCCTGGGAGACAGACAAAGGAATGTGTTTGAACCTGGCCCTAGATTTTAGCTGGAAATCAGCGCTTTAGAAAAGTACATATCAAGTCTTAGGTGTTTTTGCTAGTAAAAGAAAAAAACATTCACATTTTGGGGTGAAGTATTTTAAAGAAAATAAATACAACACCTACAAAGGGAAGTTTGGGTTGGGGAAAGCATTGTTTCTGGTGTAGCTTTAGACACAGTCCATGTAAGCAGTATGGCTGACATGGGGTTTCTACAACTCACTGAAATGTGTCTTGGGTCCTCCATTCTTCTTGTGTGGTGCTGGATACTGAACTCAATTTGTGATCAACTTTTCTCCAGTAGCATATAGTATAAGGAAGGTTTATGTAAGCTATTAGTAGAGAGATATCATCATCAGTGCTATTTGTCCTCTTTGGCACCTACTGAGATAGTTGTAGAACATTCTTGATCTCAGTCATGGATCCTATTCCCATCTGTATGGCTTCTAGGTCTTCCCAGTTTTACCCACTATTTCACTGGCATTGTGGGAATGTGAAAGTGGATCTATTTCTCCCACATCCTTCTGTTGGAATGTCAACTAAAACTAAATCAATCAAGATATATTTATACTCTTTTCTGAAAAAAATTCTTTATCTCCCCCTGCTCTCACGACCCATACACTTGTTTGTGTAAATCTCCCTTTCCCAAAGTCTTCATTAAAATCCCCAGGAGCAGGGCCTCCCATCCCCTTGAGCACCACCTTTATGTAAATAATCAAAATTTATCTTCCAACTCCTCCTCACCCTCTACCACTCCCATCTCAGGGCACCTGTCCACTTTTCTAAGTTTGAGTAGTGGCATAAGAAAGCCTCGGTTTAATTAAAGCCTCAGGATGCTTTCTTTAAAATCCTTCTCCCAAAGTCCTGGGCACTTTCTCTACCCATAAGGACTTAACCTTCTCAAACTCTAGAGTCAGGAGGGAGTCCCCACTTTTCTCTCTGATACCATTGCTTTCCTCTTTAACCAGCTGGGCACTAAATGATCTACCATTTAAATTGGAAAAGGGAAAAGCATAGAAAGGAAAGATAAGAGGGTGGGGAAAAAAAAAACCTTCCATGATACAACAAAAATATCATACCATGCTGGATATAGTGGAACAATAATTGTATTATTCTTACTAAGTATTCCTATTACAAGTATAGAAGAGCTAGTGACCTACCCCCCATGAAGTTTTCTTCTTCAATGTTAGATTCTGAGAAACATTGAAATTGTAAACTAAACTTTGAAAGAACCCAGGGGAAGAAGATTCAAATTACTGAGGAAATGCCTGGGAACCAACAAGCCACCGACAACCTAATGGGTTTACCTGATATGGACAGCTGGAGCCTGGAACAAACATGTAGAAAGCCTGCATTTCTAAAGACACAGGATCTCAGAAGCCAAAAATAAAGAGGAAACTTAGAATTAGAACTATCAACTTGAAATAAGTTTGCAATATGGTCTTGAACTGCTAGAGTGCCTAATGGGGCATTTAAACAGAGATAGGTCCTAAGGGCTAGGACCTGGCATGGTAATGCCCATTCTGGAACTGGACATGTGGTTTCGAGGCAGAAAGTAAGAAATCCAGAACTGAGATAACTGCATTAAGCTAGAATTTGTCACCATCCTCGGAGAATTAAATACATTCATATGTATCATGCATGCATGTATTAATCTAATCTACCTATGAATTATTTCTATTTTCCTTTTTTGCTATTTATCTATCATCTATCTCTTGCATAGAAATTCTGAAGGCCCAGGGCTCTTATGCTGCATGTTATATGAAGTCAGAATTTATATTATCTCTATGCAGGAGAATTCTAAGCCCAGGATTTAACATAAATTTGAGACTTGTTAGAAGACCACATTGTATTCCTCTTAGGCAATATTTTTTCTCCCCTTTACCCTGAACTTTTTCCCCTTCCTAACAGTTATTACCTACTGATGTGGCTTTTGACTCTATGTTTGTTTGTACACGTCCTGTCTCCTCCACTACAACGTCAGGAACTTGTTTTATCCTCTCCACCTAGAGAAGAGGACCTAATACACAGTAAAAAGATGTTCTTTAAGCTTTTGGCAGTGATGGTGTGGTAGCTGTTGTTGACACAATCCACCATTCAGACATCAGCAAACTGCACAGGATGGTCACTGTGATAGTTGTGGTGATAAAGATTTTAAATTTAATTTTTAGAAGACTCTATTATTAAAGGATTGGAAATTATAAATATCAAACAGATATGAAACATAACTTTTAAAAAGTTCTAAATTTACCCATGCACATATTGTTTACATTAAAAGCACTATCCAACATGCTGAAAAAAAAAAAAAAACCCTATCTTCAGTGTCTTTGAAGTCATAGATGGAAAGAAACATATAAATGTATAATAAATCACAAGAGGCAGTTATGCATTGGAGGTTAAGAATGTGAGCTCTGGAATCACGCTCTAGAGTTGCACTTGAGCAAACCTTCCTTAGTGCTTTTTAAACCCATGGGGGTGGGGAGGGGAGAGAGAGAGAAGAGAGAGAAAGAAAAAGAGAGAGGGAGGTGGCACATGGAAGGGGGAGAAATGCAGGAGAGAGAAGTGAGAAGAGGAAGGGAGAAAAGGAGAAAGAAAATGATAGAGAAAACAAAGGGACAGGAGTCTCGCTATGAAGGAGGCCACCTGTTTTTAATGTTCTCTGCCAATGGCCAATGATTCCCAGGAGCAGAGAAGAGCATTCACCCAGGATGCTTTGCTGTCAGCTGTTGTTAATGTCCTCCGTCTTACCTTGTCCTATATTTTCAGTGACTTCTCTCCTTCCTTTGCCCTTTACATTTTCCAATATCCAATAATCCTTTAGGACAGTCTTACAATTTTTCAGTTGTGGACTTTCTGTTCAAATTCCCCCTCACGGTGAAGGTGTTTGTGGGCATGTGTTTATTTCTGCCAGTCTACTTGATTCCCTGACTTCAAGGAAAGGGAAGAAAATTGAATGATACACCTCTTCTTCCTTCTCTAACCTTACTTTCTGCCTGCATGCTTTCTTATAATCTCTCAGTTGTTTATAGTGGAGATAGGCCAAAAGCATCAAAGGCATACATTTTCAGTGTGTGTTTAGATTATCGTCTGACTTACTTACCAAGGAGAGGAAGTTTGTTCCCATGATGTTATTATGCCTTTTATGAAAATGCAGGTGAAGAGTGTGCCTTAGGTCTGTAGCAGAAAACATGTTTATTAAATTCATTAATCCAACGGTTCTCTATACACTTAGTCTCAAGATAATTTCTTTGATTGGATATTTCATCTCCATGGAGTTGAACTCTGGGAATGGAAAAGATTTTGTGAGATTTAACCCTGGTGTACGATGTAAGATATACAATATCAGCATAAAATAATCAAGTGTAATTCATCAACTAGAGTCCCTTATCAAGTAATAAAACATTATTTAAAAAAAAATTCAGACATGGCAGAGAAATGCAAACACAAGAACAATTTCTGATAACACACAGAGTTTAGTTTAAATTGCTAATATATATTGTATATGTGCATACATATAGATAGTATTATTTCTTAAGCTTATATACATTAAGATATTTTAGATAAATATTTAAAAATCAGAAGAAAAGATAGAAATGATGGATAAGAGTAAAAATACTCTCACATCCCTCAAAATGCTAGTGTTTTTTTACCAACGCACAAGGCTTAGAAGAAGTAATTTGAAACAAACATATTTAAAATATTAAATTGTAGGAACTATGCTAAAATACATATTCCTTACTAATTTGAAAATTTAATTCAAATACCAGTTCCTTAACGTGAAGGCTTCTCGGCCTTTTGGCTAAGATTAAGTGTAGTACCTCCTTAATCTGTGGAGTTTCCTTTAGCCTTTAGAAATAGTTATTTATACCACCGTAACTGAATCTTTGGTTATTTTTTTTAGTATTATCAATGCATTATGGTTTTCATTTAAATATACATTATCTCATATTCAGTGATAACTATTGACTAGGTAAATAGCTAAAGAAATAGTCAATGACTGTTTCTAGGCAAACTTTACAATAGAATCACTTCTTGGCCTTTTGGCTAAGATCAAGGGTAAAATAGAATAGTTTCCATGTGTCTCAATGATTCACATATATTGAAAACCTTTCCATAAATGACTCATGAACTTATAATATTGCATGGATTGTAACTTATGTAGATACAAGGCACAGAATCTCTGGCATAAGTATTACAAAGGGCTATGTATGGCCTACTATACTGAGGGTACCATTGGTACACGGTATATTTTGACAGACTTTGAAGATAGAGGAATGTGTGTGAAAAGGAAGAAAACTTAAGATGTTTTAAAATAATTGCATTTTTAAAGGCAGCTTTCCCCAATTTTTATAAACTGCTTTCTTTTTTCCACCAAATTAAATATATTTGTTAATTAGTATGATGAGACTTGTGAAACTAGTTGTCTGACTTACTAAATTAGGTTCAGCAAAGGCTAACTAATTTAAATGATTCTTAAACAATACAGACTTTTTAAAATAAAAACTTGCCTCAAAACTCTCATTTATTCCTTCACTATAACTCAATGATTATATGTTTATCACACACAATATTACATGGTAGTCCAACAGCTGGTATTTAAAAACACAAAGCTCTCCAAGAGAAGGTTCCTAACCTTGGGAAAGTCATAATCTAGTGATAGAGGAACATGTTATCAGCTAATTTTGTTCATGTGTGTTTTAATATGGATGCATTGAATACTTACTCAAAAATGTAAGTCTAACTTTTTCTAACCACAAATCTTAAACAAGAATTACAATCACTAATGTTAATGTACTTTGGAAAAAATGTCACAAGAAAAAATGGAATAAATTTAGAGGAACAAGTTAGAACATTACCCAAAATACACATGAAGAAAAAAGATAGCTTTGGAAATGCTTGGATAATGACAGCTATTTCTAAAATAGAACCTAGTAACATAAGAAATTGGAGGCAGACCACAGAGGAATGAAGTAACCAAAAGAATTTCTTATTTTTTGTTGTAAATAAAACCTGAAATTGTTCTTAAATCTCCTAGCTAGGGAACAAAACATGTAGTGTATATTAGGCTGAAATTTTTACATTTCTTTTCAGATGGAAAGTGCAGCTAAGAGATCTGAAAATTTCAGCAATTCTTTAAAATGGCAGTCCTTGCTACAGAATAGTTTATGTAAATTACCTGCATTTACTCCACTAGATTCAAAGAATTTAATCAAATTAAGTCTGACAACCCAGGGTTAGGGGAAAAGTACTTCTTAGGCAAGTCTCCAAAGCTGGTTTTCTTCATTTCCTCATCAGATAAGACTCCTAGGGGGTGGGGGGTGGGGGTTTGTGGGACAGCAGGGAAGTTGGTCTGGATTTATGATGGTCTCATGGTTCTGGGGTACACTTTCCTACTGACAAATCCTGATCACCACAGCACATGGGGCACTGCTGCTATCATCTTCTCAGCTGAAATCTTTGCTTCTTTGCTAACATGCCTAATGTACTATAGCTGTACTGTAACTACCCACCCCACTCCTTCCCATCCAGGACACTGCATGTATCAGGGCCCCTTTCATGCAATACCCAACAAGTATCTGGTTCCTATCCAGTTTTAGAGGTTTCCTTCAGAAACTGGCCTAGCAGTGCTTCTCACGAAGCTACTGCACTTCTCTTCCAATAACCCAATTCTTTGTCAGGAGTCTCTGTCTTGGAGAACATAAACTTCAGGCTGGGCACAGTGGCTCACACCCGTAATCCTGGGAGGCCGAGGTAGGTGGATTGCTTGAGCTCATGGATTCGAGACCAGCCTGAGCCAGAGCAAGATTTTGTCTCTACTAAAAATATAAAAAACTGAGGCAAGAGGACTGCTTGAGCCCCAGAGTTGGAGGTTGCTGTGAGCTATGATGTTGCCATGACACTACTCAACAGCTTGAGACTCTGTGTCAAAGAAAAAAAAACAAAAAACAAGAAGACATAAACGTCAACTTCCCCCGACCCCACCACAGGAACAATATCCTAAGACCTCTTGGAGATTAAGTTCTTCTGGCTGTCTTCAAAGGAGAAAGAGGAAAATGTACTCATTCTTTCTTATTTGGAAAATGCAATTATAATCCTCCCAAAGGGCTATATGAGGATCACACTTGTTCTCTCTCAGGGATGTTTATTATTTTATTTTACTTTATTTCATTTTAACAATAAAAGTGAAGAATAAATAGCAAATTCTCAATACCAGGCGGGAAGGTGAATGTTAAGTTGTAACCTTGGTATAAAAGTTAAAACACTAAACAAAAGCAAGGAAATGGTAACAAAACCAAGTAGCAAAAATGACTTTAAAGTGTTTTCCTTCAGAAAAAGATGATTATAGAGTTCAGCTCTTCCAAGAGCAGTTTGTTAGAAGTGCCCCACAGAGTATGACCCTTAAAGGCCATTTTTTATTTGACTTCAATAGATTTCAATATCAAATTGTGGTTGCTGTTTCACTCCAATGCCACATGATTGTATCAAGAAAAGCATATAGTAAGTCATTAGGTAAGTGACCAGAGGCCCGTGTGTTGAACACTTCTCAATAGATTTAGAATTTTTACTTTTCATTTTAAAAGGAAATCTGTTGAAATTCCAAGAGACCACCACTGAATGATCATATTACTCATTTTTGCTCACTGTTTCTGTTCTCTTAGGAAATTCTAAGAACTAATTGTGCTGACCATATTGTTTTGTTCAACTGAGGTGTTTTGTTTTTTTGAACAGAAAAGTGTCAAGTTGAAAATGTTCCTTTCCTTTTCCTTATCGGCTCTAAAATATCACTCAACCAAATCAAGTAATTGAAAAAATGGCAGTCTTTATGTGAACCAAAACTGCTTCACATACCCAGAAACGAACGCTAAATTCCACTTTAATCAGAGCAGATCGGTTTACAAGGATAGATTACTACCAAAATGATCTCTGAGAGTACTCAAGATTTGATTCTCTTATATAATTTGTAGGGTTGTTCACCTGCATCCTCTTGCTAAATGTCACGTGTATTGGTGTTATAATCTGATAAATATAGAACAATCACAGTTAAATATGGGGAACCAATAAAAAAGCGAGGATATACACTACTTCATCTATGTCACATTTTATTTTTCTGTACTTAAACCCAAAAATGTCCAGGATAGAATGACTCCCAGAAGATGCTGGTTAACCAATATGTTTTGAATTTTGAGGTGAAGATCTTGTCCAGATAAGTACAAACTTGGCTCCCCAGATGCAGTATCCAGTGTTGTCTTTGCCTCTGCTGCTGTTCCCAGCGTTTCATTACAGATGGATTACAATTAATGATTCCCATTTCTATGACCGAAATTCATGATTGAAAGTAAAGATAAAGAAGCTAAATATTTTTCTTTTACACATTTCATCTTGTATAAAAATTGTTTCTAGCAATATGCTAATGTATTGAGAAATATTTCAGGGAATGACTTCTTCATATTCATACTAGATGTTTAGTGTATGCTTTAAAATATGACTTTCCCTGAATAATCTATATCTATAGTTCAGAATTCCATCACTCATAAATAACTGTGTTTTGAAAGTACTCATTGTAAACAGGTGCCTTACTGGTGTCTGCAATTTTAGGGAATGTGAGGGGTACCTGTTCTGTGTGACTGCTGGCTTCAGGCTCCTACTCACTATGACCTGTGTCCCACTGGGTTCAGCCGGAGTCAATGGCTAGTTACAGAAGCTCTTCTGGGGAATGTCTGGGGCCCTGTACACAGCAGTGCTGCTTTATAGCCCAAGGACCGCTGAAATGACATAAAAGTCTAGCGCCTTCCTCACCTCCAGATGGAACTCACATCTGTTCTGGAATCCTGATGAATTGTCAAGAAATATTTTAGGGCATCTGGAGACAATGATATGAAATGGATGCTGAGATTCTCTTAAGAGGCAGGTTTAATAATATCAATGTAGAAATGTCCTTAGATGTTTTGTGAGCAGTAGTTCTGAAAATGGAACAAAGGAGAAAAGCGTGTATCCCACAGTGACTATGGCAAAGCTCCCATCAGGAGACTTCCTTGGTGGAAATTCTTTATCTGGAGGTTTTTTAATGATATCACGGATAGCCTTCAAGATCAACTGGACCCGGAAATATAAACTGATTAACTATATTAATGTAAATTTGTTTCCATATATGAAAAACGTCCAGTGACATACATGCTGCTTCTATATGAACATGATAGACTTCCTATATACAATTTAGCTTTTTAAATGAACTAATGGTTTTATCCTTTTTGCAAACTGCATATCTACAATCTCCGTAATGGGGATTTCTTTTACCGAAGACCTCACAAGAAAGCTCAATATTAAATTGGGGGCATACTTGTTTCTACCACAAACTTGACTGTGTCAGTATGAAAAAACAGCTTAATTCTTCTCTTCCCTTTGTCTCCCTTCCCCTCCTCCCCTCTTCTTTTTTTGAACTGTATCTCACTCTGTTGCCCAGGCTAGAGTGCGAGGGCATCAGCCAAGCTCACAGCCACCTCTAACCCCTGGTTTCAACTGAGTTTCCTGGCTCAGATTCACGGATAACTGGGATTTCAAATACCCTCCACTATGCCCAGCTAATTTTTCTAGTTTTAGTAGAAATGGAGTCTATCTCTTGTTCAGGTTGTCCTCGAACTCCTGAACTCAAGAGATCATCCCACCTTAGCCTCTCAGAAACAGCTTAATTCAACCCCTTCTAGATTAACTTCCATTAGAATGTCGTACCCAGAAATTAGAGCAGTATTTGGTCTGTAGTCTTAATCACTACCATATTTTTAGTATATAAAACAAAATTAAATACAAAGTAAATATTTTTTTAATAAATGGATGGATTTTTGAACCTAGATAGTCTTAGCTTTATTTCAGGGCAAAGTTCTTTTTTAATGTATTCATGTATTTATTATTTATTTATTTATAGAAGATAAATCATTTACTAGAACTATTTGGCTTTATTTTTGGCAAAGATGGGCGTATTTTTTACATATAGAGCCACACAGGAAAAAGGTAAGCAAAAAGGAGCATTAGATTATGAAGCTGAACCATCTTTTTTTCCCTAGAGAAATAGTCTGAGGGGAAACCAGAGTCAAGGGCAATGTGTTTAAGTCAATTTGGATTCAGTCAGCAGAGAGAGGGAGCACATTACTCAGCATAAGAACGGGGTGAAGCATGTGACCTTGAGAATTGTTGGTGTAGTTTTTAGATAATTATTTTGGTAGAAAATTATTAAAGGACCTTTTCTTCTTTTGGTTTTTGTTCACCATAGGAAGTTCACCAGACATAATCCTGGATACACAACAACAAACACAGAAACTTCTAAGTTAATTCTAAATGACTGTCTCATTGTATCGACAAGGAAACTGTGGCCACCAGAGCGGGAAGGATTTGCTCAAGGTCACGGAGGCGGGAGGAATGCTTAACCCCGGCTTTGCACGCATCCCCCCAGAGCTCTTTCAGTCTCCATCACAGTGTGGCCAGGGTGCAGCAGCGTCGTTTCCTGAGGCTGGCAAGAGACAGAGCCCGAAGGCCACCACCTTAGCCCACGCCCCTCCTCTCAGGGTCCTGACAGGCCGATTGCTCTGCTGGTCTGGTAGGAGGTTCACCAGGTGCAAGTCACCCGGGTCGGGCCCCATTTCTGCGTAAAGACGAGAGGTCACCCGGGAAGTCTGCTTTCAGGATCACCCTCCGGTTCACACAGCTCAGTACAATCTGGGGGTGGGGGGACTGCACCTGTAGCTCAAAGGAGTAGGACACTGGCCCCAGATACCAGAGGTAGCAGGTTCAAACCTGGCCTGGCAAAAAAAAAATCTGGAGAGGTCTCTGCATCACCACTCCAGGCCCAGCCCCCCATTTTGCTCCAGCTCCAGCGGCAGCCGGCCTTGGATCAGATGTCAGGCAGGGGAGGCATCTTTGGTCTGGGCTTCTCCAGCTTGGGGTCCACGCACGGGAGCAACAGCGCTGGTGGCAGATTAGGCGCGGATGCTGCGCGGGGCTCTCGCAGAGTTGCTTTCAGCACATGAAAATATTTCAGCAAATGAGTATTTCGAAGCAGCCTGCTTTTCTTTCTCCACCACTTTTGCAACTCCACCACCCTCACCGCACCTTCCCAACCTTTCTCTTTCTCTTATCCTCAGTTCACATAGCCCTGTTCAAAAACTTGGCGGCACTCTGGCTAAACGAGAAGGCCTCCCAGGTGCAGCAGAAAGGACAGTGGGCTGCGTGCCCAGCTTCTGGGCTCTCTCACCTGCTCTCCCTGCTGCCTTCTGGCCTCTGTCCAAGTTGGGGCTGGGTGTGGCTGCTCCTGTTGCTGCCGCTGCCTCAGTGACACCACGACTCCCCCAGCTTCTCCTTGCTATCTTCCATTCTAGATTTTTAGCTGCATAGCCTCATACATTTCTTTTGTCACTTCTATATAAATGGCATTGTACACCCCTGACTATTGTTTCTCTTTCTTCATTGTCAAAAAATTATTAGTAGCGCCCTTAGCATTGCAGCTGGATCTGGGGCGAGAAGAAAAGGTCATGCCAGCCATTGGTTCTTTTTATCTTTGGGGGGAGCTTTAGAGGTATACTTAATGTACAATAAACAATATCTAAAGAGACGTGTGCATTTTGATAAGTTTTTAGTTATGCATACACACCTAGGAAACTGTTACCACAGTTAGGATAATGAGCAGATCCATAGTCCTCATCGCCTCTCCTGCCTTTTTGTAATCCTCACTCCTTGCCTCTCGTTCTGTTACACAGACAGCCATTAAATTGTTCTCTCACTATACATGAATTTGCATTCCCAGAGTTTCACATAAACAATATATACTATTTACTTTTTTAGGGCCTGGCTTCTTCATTCTGCATAATCATTTTGAGATGAATCTATCTGTGTGAGTCATTAGTTGGTAACTTCATTGCTGAGTAATATTTCATCATGTTACACATCACGATTTATCCATTCATTTCATAGTGAAGGTGCTCAGGAAATTTCACCCCATAATATGACTCCTTGGTATTAAGAGTATTTTGAATGAAAGACCCTTAAATGTCAACAGATTTTGGAAGGACCTTTCCTCTACCTGCATAAATCAGACGGACCCCTCAAAAAGACCAATTGACTTCCTTTCTACTCCCCCTTATCTCAATATATTGCATGAAAGAAGATAAAGAATGCAGCCAGACTTGGCCCAAATCCATTTTAAGCATCATGCATGTCTCTGGGGTTTATTTACAAGTCAATCTGTTTCCCCCCCATCCAGATATCTCACCATCCTCCCTAGCAACCATTTATTGCCTCTAAACAAAATAACATATACTCCTTATCTTTCCTTTTCCTCTAAAAATAGGGTATATAAATTTCTGGACCCCATTAGGGTATCGGGTCATCCCTCTGTTAATCTCCTTGTGCACATGGTAAATAGTTTTTCTTATTTATCTCCCTTAACTGTGATTTGATCTTTTTTTTTTTTTTTTGAGACAGAGCCTCAAGCTATCCCCCTGGGTAGAGTGCCATGGCATCACAGCTCATAGCAACCTCCAACTCCTGGGCTCAAGCGAGTCTCCTTCCTCCACCTCCCAAGTAGCTGGGACCACAGGCGCCTGCCACAACGCCCGGCCATTTTTTGGTTGCAGCCATCATTGTTGTTTGGCGGGCCCGGGCTGGGGATTCGAACCCGCCACCTTAGGTCTACGTGGCTGGCGCCTTAGCCGATTGAGCCACAGGCGCCGAGCCAGCAGCCGTCATTGTTTTGTTGTTTGACGAGTCCGGGCTGGATTCAAACCCACCACCTTAGGTGTATATGGCTGGCGCCTTAGCCACTTGAGCCACAGGTGCCGAGCCCATCCTATGTATTTTAAATCATCTCTAGATTACTTACAATACCTAATGCGATGCAAATATTATATAAACAACTGTTATGCTGTATTGTTTTTAACATTTGTTATATTCTTGTTTTTTTACTTTTTGAATATTTTATATCCTTGGTTGAACCCGCAGACTCAGAGGGCCAATTGTATTTGTATTTTGATAGGGTATTTTGAGTCCCTCATTTAGTTCAAAGCACTGCACTCAGTCTTGCAGTCTTCATTACTGCATTGTTAACCATGATTAATTATTTTATTTTGCATCTTTCTTCAGATATTTCCTCTTTTCCTGGGAGGTTTGCTTGTTTAGGAACAATCTGTTATTTGTTTATTTAATGATTTGTAGAGCACCCATCCCAGGGCCATCTGGGTGCTGTTTAAATCTAATGTGTAAAATTCTTTGAGACAAATTGCTTTTGAGATTGAATAGCTAGTCAGTATTACAATTCGGGTTCCTTTATGTTGAAGTAAAGGCTCTTAAAGAGAAGAAGAAGAAATGATTATTGCTTAGGTTATAGGACCTCATATTTTGAGTTTTGTTTTTGTCACTGACCTGCTGGGAAGTCAGAGGAATTAATGTAGTTGTCTCCATCTCTCTATAGATTGCCTTTTCCGTAAAGGGGTCAAGATTTGGTCATAAGAAAGATAACATGGGCCGGGCACAGTGGCTCACAGCCTGTAATCCTAGTACTCTGGGAGGCCCAGCTGGGTGGATTGCTTGAGTTCAGCAGTTTGACACCAGCCTAAGCAAGAGTGAGACCCTATCTCTACTAAAGATAGAAAAACTGAGGCAAGAGTATTGTTTGAGCCCAAGAGTTGGAGACTGCTGTGAGCTATGACATCATGGCACTCTACCCAGGGTGACAGCTTGAGACTCTGTCTCAAAAAAAAAAAAAAAAAGAAAGAAAGATAATGTGTATCTCTTTCTCCTTTGAAATACTTGAGGCGGCGCCTGTGGCTCAATTGGCTAAGGCGCCAGCCATGTACACCTAAGGTGGCGGGTTCGAATCCCCAGCCCGGGCCCGCCAAACAACAATGATGGCTGCAACCAAAAAATGGCCGGGCGTTGTGGCAGGCGCCTGTGGTCCCAG
>CAUYQV010069450.1:0-12533 GCA_963574575.1 Galagoides demidoff
GTGGTCCCAGCTACTTGGGAGGCGGAGGCAGGAGACTCGCTTGAGCCCAGGAGTTGGAGGTTGCTATGAGCTGTGATGCCATGGCACTCTACCCAGGGGGATAGCTTGAGGCTCCGTCTCAAAAAAAAAAAAAGAAAAAAAAAGCAATTAAATAATATAAACTTATATTAATTGTATACAAAAAAGGTAATAAGTACTCAAAATTCATCATTTCTTAATTATTTTACTATATGTTGTTAACATCATTGATGTTATTGAAGTTATTTATGGCTATTGTATCTACAGGGTGAAACTAGTATATAATGGTGTGTTAACTGCATGTCTCTTCCCAACCCCATGTTCAGTGATGCCACATTAGCAGGAAGAAACTTGATGGTTTGAACTATAGTGGGAATACTTACACCGTAAAAATCCAGCACCACAGATGACAGCTTCTCTCTATTTTTCTTTTTTTTCTTTTTTGAGAGCTGCTGTTTAAACATTTGCCATGACACTGTGGTCCCTGTGTTCTGACTTTTCCCTCTCCCCAAGGACACCTTCATCCCAATAGCATGAAACATATAAGGCCCATGTGCTATCAAGTGTGAGCTTCATAGTAAAAAGTGGGCTTTATAGCTGGGCATTGTGGCGGATGTCTGTTGTCCCAGCTACTTGGGAGGCTGAGGCAAGAGAACTGCTTACACCCAAGAGTTTAAGGCTGTGAGCTGTGATGCCACAGCACTCTACTGCCAAGTGACGGCCCAGCACTGGACTGGAGGGTGATATAGTGAGATTCTGTCTCAAAAAAAAAAAAAAAAAAAAAAAAAAGTGGGCTTTTACCTCCAGCTCACGTCTCTGAAGTTTCTACCTCCCTAACATAAAGCCTCACTGATCTGAGATGGTATAGCAATACCAGTCAGTCCACACTGGTCTATCTGCTTCCTTCCATGTACTCTGTTTTAGATGGTGGAGATATAGCTATGGCCAGAAGAGATGAAATCTCCACGTTTGTGCGGTTCAAATTTTGGTTGGAGTGGGAAAGATAGAACATAAATGAAGAAAACTTATAAATAACATGATTTCACGTGGTCATGTGGCAGTCATAGGTAAGGAGGCAGATACTTTAGACTGGGTGATCAGGAAAGCCCTCGCTGATAGGGTGACATTTAATTTGAGATCTGAATGATAAGAAAGAGGCATCTATGTGACACTCCAGAGGAAACTGTTTAAAGCAGAAGAAACAGCAAATGCAAGGGCCTCAAGGCAGGAATAAACCTTGCTTGCTTTCACCCTAGTACTTTATTTTTTTTTTAATTTAATTTATTTATTTGGTCAGTTTTTGGCTAGGGCTGGGTTTGAACCTGCCACCTCCAGTATATGGGGCTGGCACCCTACTCAGTGAGCCACAGGCACCACCCCGACACCCTAGTACTTTAAATGGCAAGTTCTTAATTCAATCCACCTAGGATTGTTACTGGCTCTGTGATCTTAGGGACATCATTTAACTTCTCTGCACGTAAATGTTCTTATCTTTAGGGATAATAATAGAATAAGAATCATAAGTAGTAATGAGGCTTAAATGGAATAATGCATATAAAATACTTAGCACAGTACCTGGAACAGAGCAAATAATCAAAACATGTCACCTGTTATTATATTATTATTGATACCACTGACAGGCTGTGCTTGTAAAGGAGACCAGGAAACATGAAGACATGCTATTAAGCTGCAAATGGAAGAATATACCTAAAAGCTGGTGCTGTTCATTATACAGTGTCTACCTTTCCCCTGTTCCCTCAGCCTTCTTTGGCTAGAAGGCTTCAACGTAGTTATCTCCTAGAAAACTCAGTATTTCCTCTTTATAACAAAATAATACAATTAACCCATGTTATATGTGCCTCCTTCAGTCCTAGATCACATAGAACATGGCTCATCATGAGTGAGTAGGGAAGCTGCCCTGTGCTTTTGTTCCTCTATTCCATTCATTCTGGACTCCAAGGCTCAGGTTACTGCTCAGCTCATTTATTTTATCTTACAGTCCAAGAATAAGACACCAATTTACTGTACTGGTCCATTCACTCCCTTCGATGAGACTGCAGGTTTTTTTCTAACTCTGAAAAATGAAGCCTTCCAGCAGTGTAAAATGATCCTGCAATTCCTCTACTAGGTATAAACCCAGATGACCCCAAATCATTTTACAACAGACATTTGCACCAGAATGTTCACTGCAGCCCAATTCATAATTGCCAAGTCATGAAAGCAGCCTAAGTGCTTGTCAATCCATGAATGGATTAACAAATTGTGGCCTGTGTATACTGTGGAATACTATGCAGCCATAAAAAGATGGAGATTTCACATCTTTTATGTTTACCTGGATGGAGCTGGGACATACTCTTCTTAGTACAGTATCTCAAGAATGAAAGAAAAAGTATCCAATGTATTCAACTATTATGAAACCAATACATAATCACCTATATGAATGATAAAACTCTTTTCAACTATAGTCCAGAAAGAAAGAGGGAAGTGTGGGGGGAGGGGAGGGGAGGGGGGAGGCCAGGAAGAGGGAGGGTATTTGGTAGGACCCCATCTATTGTGCATAATGCAATGGTACTTTTTTTTTGAGACAGAGCCTCAAGCTATCCCCCTGTGTAGAGTGCTGTGGCATCACAGCTCACAGCAACCTCCAACTCCTGGGCTCAAGTGAGTCTTCTGCCTCAGCCTCCCAAGTAGCTGGGACCACAGGTGCCAGCCACAATGCCTGGCTAATTTTTGGTTGCAGCCATCATTGCTGTTTGGCGGGCCTGGGCTGAATTCGAACCTGCCACCTTAGATGTATATGGCTGGTGCCTTAGCCACTTGAGCCACAGGCACTGAGCCAGTACTTTTTTTTTTTTTTTGCAGTTTTTTGTCGCCCTCGGTAGAGTCCTATGGCATCACAGCTCACAGCAACCTCCAACTTCTTCTTTTTTTGGGGGGAGGGGGGAGCTGGGGATGGGTTTGAACCTGCCATCTCTGGCATATGGGGCTGGTGCCCTACTCCTTTGAGCCACAGGTGCTGCCCAACCTCCAGCTTCTTGGGCTTAGGTGATTCTCTTGTCTCAGTCTTCTGAGTAGCTGGAACTACAGGCACCCACCACAATGCCAGGGTATTTTTTGTTGCCGTTCGGCTGGGATCGGGTTTGAACCCGCCATCCTTGGTAAATGGGTCTGGCGCCCTACTCACTGAGCCACAGGTGCCGCCCTGTAATGGTACATTTTAAAACTATTAAGAGTATAAATGTCTTACCACAACAAATAAGTAAGTGAGGTGTTGGTTATGTTAACAAGTTTGATGTAAGCTTTCCACATTGTACTTCAAATTATCACATTGTACCCCAAAAATGCATTAATGTACACAGTTATGATTTAAAAAAAAATTTTAAAATGAAGCCTTCTATAATAACTTGGATGCCAGTGATCACAACACAATCACAACACAATCACCGCTATCTATTCATGCTGATTTCTTATATCTGGGGCAAACTCTGTGAGGCACGATTATGAAATTGGACTTCTGAGCGCCTACAGTCATGTTCACTTCCTGAAAAATGGTAAGGAGAAGTGATACCCCAGCTAAGGTAAATTTGCTGTAATACTGTTTGGCCTGAGCAGTGTCCTGAATATCTTCTACCACCTGATGGAATGGAAGACAGAATAGCATACGACAGTGGTTTGGTATAGGTGTTCAGAGAATGGGCTCTATAGAAAGACTGCCTTGGTTCCAGTCCAAGCTATTCCACTTACTACCTGTATGACCTTTTGGCAAATTACTTGTCCATTCTGTGTCTTAGTTTTCCAATCTGTAGACTATGGATAAAAAAGGGGATAAGGTTCATAATAAGTGCTCAATAACAGCCATAATTATTTTAATGATCAACATCTTATGTGACCTACTGCTCAGACTATCTGTTCTCTATCTGGATGATATTTTAATTTCTGACCACCTTTCAAAAAAGCAAAACAAAACAAAGCAAACATATAGTCTGGCATGTCCATAACTGCCTGCAGTGGCATCACCTTGAGCCCACACTGAAAAGGGTAGATTCCAAACTTCAGAAGTGAAATTCTTGAGCAAATTCACATCTGGTCAATATGCCAGCCACCTAGAAGTACAACCTTCTTAGGCCAATCAAAGATGTCCGTAGATGCCTAGAATTCACTGCATCCATCTGTTTTGCATTGCAATAAAGGAAATACCTGAGTCTGGTTAACTTATAAAGAAAATAATTTTTTTAAAAAGAAAGATTTATTTGGCTCATGGATCTGCAGGCTGCATGAAAATCATGGTGCCATCATCTGCTTCTGGTGAGGACTTCAGGGAGTTTCCAATCAAGGGAGAAGGTAAAGGGGGAGCAGGTGTGAGCAAGAGAGAAAGGAGGCGTTGAAAAGCTCTTTTTAACAACCAGCTCCTGCATGAACTAATAAAGCAAGAACTCACTCATTACCATGGGGAGGGCACCAAACCATTCACGAGTGATCTTCCCTCATGACCCACAGACCTCCCACTTGGCCCCAGTTCCAACACTGAAAACAAAATTTCAACATAAGATGTGGAATGGATTTGGATGCGGTGGCTCACGCTTGTAATCCTAGCACTCTGGAAGGCCAAAGCAGGTGGATGGCCTGAGGTCACAAGATTGAGACCAGCCTGAACTAGAGCAAGACCTCATCTCCAAAAATAGCTGGACATTGTGGTGGGTGCCTATAGTCCTAGCTACTCGGGAGGCTGAGGCAAGAGGATCGCTTAAGCCTAAGAGTTTGGGGTTGCTGTGAGCTGTGATGAGATAGCACTCTACTGAGGGCAACAAAGTGAGACTCTGTCTCAAAAAAAAAAAAATTTGGAATAGACAAACCCTCAAGACTTATCAGTCACCAAGTACTGCTGAGAATTTATCCATCATTTCTCTGGGATAATATTGTTAATTATGGACCTTTACTTGAGGAAGATGAGTTCCTATAATCTCTGAATATAGCCTAGGGCCATAAAGACTGTTCACCTCTGCTCAGATTCTGGTATGTCCATGTAGGCCACACCCTAGCAAAGCTGATTCTTCCAGTATCCTTATGCCGGCCCTTCTATCACAGGAGAATCCAAGTACCCATGCTCATCTCCATTGTGTCTGATTCTCCAAGAAGCTTGTTCTGGACATCACTAATGTTTTTGTTTGCAAAAGAAAGCAACTGGCCAGAAAAGTTCTCTTAAAATGTATGTTATCACCTCATCAAAGCACAAAGCAGCAAATCGTGACAGAATACCCAGATTACTGAAGTCTAGAGCAACTGAGGAATAGTGTCTGCTTACTGGTTGTTTACCTTCTAGCCACACTAAGTAACATGGAATTTTGTGGTTATCAAGACCCAATGACAACCATCAGAGGTTGGTTCAGCATGGGCCACGAAGAGTTGACTATATGGTGTGACACCTCATTAAGTTTCAGGGTCACCTAGAATTGACCTTGGGTGATGAGGAATGCCCATGTCATGACATTACTCCAGCTATTCTGTGTAGCTCATTCAAACCTTAAATATAGGTTCTATGGGCAACCCTGCAATTGATACGACACTCTCCAGTACACTGCAAACTATGGCATGTGTATCAGGTCAAAAATAAGTCCAGTCAATCCAAAGACCAGTTTCTCTTACTACTGACACTGAAATGTTTCCAGGACACCATCACACTTGAGTTTGCTTTCAAGCTGGCCTTTTCCACAGCTACAAAATCATCTTGTGATGGTGGTGGAAGTCATAACAAAAACATTCATGTTATATCCTGACACTGACTTTCATATATAACAGCCATGCATTCATTTCCTCGATAAATATGCATTAAGTACCTATCATTCTGGAACTGTGCAAACAGTATTGGGAAAAAAACAAACAAGGTTCTTGACCACATATGTTACATACAATCTAGGGATGGGGAGGAACAGTCAATCAATCAATCAATCAATCAATCTGCAGATAAATTCCACCAAGTAAATTAATGGGGCAGTGTTAAAGAAAGTAAGTAGTAGGAGTCAACTCTAGACAAACTGATCAGGAAAGTGTTCTTTGAGGTAAGACCTAAACAATGAAAAGGAGCAAGCCGTGTAAAAAAAATATCTCAGGCAAATGGAAGAGCCAGTGCAAAGGTCCAATGACAGGAAGGAAAGGGCCTAGGTTTGAGGAACAAAAAGAAGAGGCTGATGATGAGTCAGTGGAAGATGTGAAATAAAGATATAAAGGTCAGCAGAGGCCATGATTGCTTTATTTAGCTTATAAGATAACTAAGCCTCTGTGGACTTACCGGCTATCTGGCCCAGCTTCATGCATCTGGGTACCATCCACATGTAGACTGAGTCAATGAATTTAATCACTCCAATGCTAGGAGAATTTCCCTGCTGTTACATTGCCCTCCAGTCACATGACCGATCCACCTACTTCACCACAGCAGAAGTTGCCTATGACGTCTCACTGTATTCTCACCTCCATTCACAAGTCCAGCCTTAGCCTTCCCTCTTCTTTCACTTATAGCATCATGGACATCTTTATAGCCAATTGCCAGGGGGATCCCGCAGGAGGCCTAGAAAGTCCCACGGGGCACTTTCTGATGGGCCAAAGACCAATACAAAGGGTGAGTCTACTGGTATTTGGCATGGGGTGAGGAAGGGGCAATTGAAAACTTGATTTGGAAGATCCTGTGTGGGTTTCCTCTGGGTACATATGTACCATGGAAGCTCAGGGATTGCTGCTTTGGAACTTTCAAGATATCTGCCATCAACCCTGTAGGTCTCTGACACCAACATCTTTCCTATGTCATGCCCTTTGGTGAACATTCGTCCTGTTCTAGACATGCTCCCTACTACACCTGACCCAGAAGGGTCTTGTCCGCACTTCAGTGTCCTTCCCAGATAACTTGGGATGAAGACCATTAATGAATTATGGAGAGAGGAGATATGGGGTTCATGTTGATAGTATGGTGAGATCAATACCTGGCCTGTAGGTAGGTTAATAGCCAAAGGACTGGCCTGGGAATCTGGGTTTCACCTCTGGTTAACGACAGCCAGCACTCATAAGGCAAATTCAGGAAATCCTTCACATGCCAGGAGTCTGGAAGGAAATAATGCCTACTTTGCCTGTTTTAATGTTTCCAAGAGACCCAGGACAGTGTTCAGGGGACCTGAATGAAAAGCCACTGAAGTCACTTGCATACTAGCACAATGGTCACTTCAGGCCTTAGACCTCCCCTACCAGGTTACATAGCTTCTCCTACTTATCTAATTCTGTTCCTGTTTTTCTTAAATTCATAACTTCATCCCCACTCTTGGATTAGACCAGCATAGATTAGCAATTTGGTTTTGTACTGTCCTTGTGGCTCTGACTTGAAATTCCCTCAGGACAATTCTTTTTTTTTTTTTTTTTTGATACGGAGCCTCAAGCTATCCCCCTGGGTAGAGTGCCATGGCATCACAGCTCATAGCAACCTCCAACTCCTGGGCTCAAGCGAGTCTCCTGCCTCCGCCTTCCAAGTAGCTGGGACCACAGGCGCCCACCACAACGCCCGGCCATTTTTTGGTTGCAGCCATCATTGTTGTTTGGCGGGCCCAGGCTGGGGATTTGAACCTGCCACCTTAGGTGTACATGGCCTTAGCCAATTGAGCTACAGGTGCCGAGCCAGGACAATTCTTTAAGTAACTTCTCTTGGACTCCATTCAGTGCAATAATAATAATAATGAAAAAGAAGAAAACTAAGAGAACGAGAGGAGACGCTAATATTTATTGAGATGCTACTCAGTAGCAGGCATTGCACTATTCATTTTGTTACATTTTTAAATCTTATTTGCTCCTTAAAAAGATCTATGAAATACTTACTATTATTATCACCATTTTATAGCTCAGAAATGTGACGTTCACTAAGGTTACTTGCCAAAATGATGCTGGTAGAGACACAGAACTAGGATTCCAACCCAGATTTATTCAACGCCAGAGCCCATGCCCTTAGCCATGCTGTATCCTTGCCTCATGCCTAGCCAGAACTGCAGCAGAAGAGGAAAGTCAAGCACATGATAACCAAGTTTAAAACTGCACCCCCTCTAAATGTGGCCAGAATGACCATACCTAAGACCACAGGTACTGCATACAAGGCTACTACAGAGGCCCTCAATGAAGGAAAATTCTAGATTGGCCTCCCTCCCACCTCTGCGAGCCTCCTCCTGTCTTGGCTCCTTTTCTGGGTTACTTCTGTGTTTAGGATTTAAGCTTTTATCCAGATCCATTCATGTTTAGTAACCTGGTAGCACTTAATATTAATACTTCCTTTCCAATTACTGGAGGAAGGCTAAATCTCCAAGAAACAGAGATGAGAAGCATTCTTGCCTCAGGCAGCATCTAACCTAGGCGTATGAGATGACTTGACTTGCACACCCAGACTCAAGGGTAGCATAATCTGTTTGGAAGAACAGACCTGAACCAGGGACCTTGTGTGGCTTCTTACTGGCACCCACCGGGACTGGGGGTCTGTGCTTGCAATACGGTTTGTCTGTTCATGTCTTCTGTATGTGCCTAGAGCAAGGATACCATCTCTACCATCTATAAATTAACAACCCAGACCTCCAGCCACCCTGTGAGGAGTGGTAGTACTGACAGATACCTCTTGCTGGGCAAGCTCCTATAAAAGTAAATTTGAGACAGAACCCCAAAAGGCATTTTCCATGATCAATTTTTATCAAATATGGTTAAACTATCAATAAAACACAAATTAGATCACGCCACTATGCTGTTTAAATCCTTCAATAGCCTTACCCTTGTTTACAGGGAAATGTCCAAATGAGTTAGCGCAACTTCTAAGGCTCTTCGTGACAGTGGCTTATAAATGTTTTTCACCAAAACCAACAGTAAGAACTACCTTTTACCCACTGTCACCATTTCCCCTCGGTCATTCAGGCTTTTGGTGCTAGAAGTCCACAACTTTTAGCTACTTTCTGAAAAACACATCTTCTTCCCTTTATTATTGCCTGCCCTTCTCCTGGGCTCTATCTCACCTGTCAGTGCGGGGCCCAGAAATAATTTCACTCATGAAAGCAGACCAGCCTCTGGAGTTCAGATACCAAGTACCCATACCTTTCTCTAAGCCAAAGATATAGGCCTCTGTTAATTATGTGGGCAACTGGTACTATAATAGTTTGATGGTTAAGCACAGAACTTTGGGGGTCAGTTAAACCAGAGTTTGAATCCTGGCTCTGCCGCACTAGCTGTGTGACACTGTTTGTCTTGATTTCCTTTAGTAAAATGGAGGTCATAACTTTTGTACCTATCCCATAATGATGCTATGAGGATTATATGAACCAATTCATATACATCACTCAGCGTCTTATCAGTTGTCTAGCTTGATTCCCTGATTCTCATAAGTAAGGGTGTTGGCTCTGCATTCAATCTGGGTTCAGATTTCAGCTCTTCCATTTGTTACCTGGATGACTCTCAGCAAACTATTTACCCTCTGAGCCCTTTTCTTTACCCATGAAATCAAAGGGGATTAAAAATTGCACAGAAATGTGCTTAACACTTTTATACTGGTCTGTACTTTGGTCAATGTCACTTGGAACATTGCTTCTGAGTCAGATTCATTACAAATTGCCACCTCATCATCCATTGCAAAACCTTCAAAATCTACTCCTTTGAATTCTTCCATGGGAGATGGAGTCGGATGGGGCCAAAACATCGTGCTCTTGGGTTGTGACAAATCCAAGTGTTTCTTGAAACACTTCTGAATCATTTCTGGCTGAATTTTATTCCAAATAGAACTGATCCAGAGGACAACACCCTGTATCATTAACTGATAAAGTGGATGAAGTTGCTTCCACAGGTGGGACACAGGCTTGTGTTTTAGTAATGACCCACTGCAGGATCTGGGCTCAGTAGTGCATTTTAAATGTTTTTTTTTTTTTTGAGACAGAGATTCAAGCTATTGCCCTGGGTAGAGTGCTGTGGCATCACAGCTCACAGCAACCTCCAACTCCTGGCTCAAGCTAGTCTCCTGCCTCCACCTCCCAAGTTGCTGGGACTATAGGCACCCGCCACAATGCCCGGCTATTTTTTGGTTGCAGCCATCATTGTTTTTTGGCGGGCCGGGATGGATTCGAACCCACAAGCTCAGTTGTATGTGGCTGGCGCCTTAGCCGCTTGAGCCACTGGCGTCGAGCCCATTTTAAATGTTTTGATGATGCCTTGGTCAGGAGGCATCATCTAGCTTAGTGGTTCTCAACCTTCCTAATGCCATGGCCCTTTAATACAGTTCCTGTGGGTTGCAACCCACAGGTTGAGAACTGCTGATGTAGATTTTTGAGGTTGCTTTTTGGAGGCAGAAATTTCCGTGTCATACTGTGGGTGGCCAGGACCATTGTCTACTGTCAGCAGAATGGACCATTTCTTCATTTCTCAGTTGAGACCTCCTACCCATTCCTCAAATAAGGCACCAGTCATCCGCACACGTTTGTTTGATCTCCAAGTGATGGGGAGGTATTTGGGCTTCAGGTTCTTGAATGAGCATGACTTTGCCGATTTACCCATCACCAGGGACTTCAGTTTCTCTCCAGTTGAGCTAGTGCAAGGCAGAACTGTCAAACATTCTTTGGTAAGTTTTCTGCTCTTATATTTGTCACCCTTCATGATGAGGCTTCTGTCAGGCATTGCCTTGAAAAAGAGTCTGTACTCATCAGCTTTAAAGATGTCATCATCTTTGAAGCCTCTGGTGAAGTCTGGGGACTTTTTGGTGAACTCTTTCACAACTTCTACTGGAGCTTCATTGGATTCACTGCATGAGACTTCTGGGAAATCTTGTGTTGCAGTTTAAATTTCTCAAGACAACCACTTGAAGCTTGGAAATCTGCCACCCCAATTGCTGTGCGATTTTTTTTTTTTTACCAACTTCTTGGATCATTGGCCTGAAGATTGTTAAAGGCCCGCGTTTGTTTGAATTGCTTAATGTGACTTCATTGGTTTCATCAAGGAAAGTCTTCCTCTTTTTCCACTGAATATCTCTACTTCCCTTATGATATTTCTCCAAGTACTCACATTTCCATTTTTGGATGTTGCTAACTGTGGTCTTGCTAACACCAAAATGTTTTGCCATCTTGTTTGGCTGCTGCTTTCTGGAAAATGTAGATCAGCCTTTTCCTTCAATGTCAGCTCTTTGAGTTCTTTCCTTTGGGCCATCATGTTTCAATTAACTGCACAACTTTTCAGTAATTGTAGGATGTACCTACAATTCAGACCAGTCCTTCATGTTGATAAAATCTTCCACAACGTGTGATAAACAATAGGGTGTTAGTTCTAATCCAACACATGGTAATAATAAAACATGAAAAAAGAACTTACCCTCAGCAAGAAGATAATACAATTAAGGGGAAAAGCCCACACCTTCTACCCCTTGGTGTAGAGTGGACTCAACTGGTCAAGTTATAAAGGGCAAATTAATATTGTGTGTCATGATCCAAGTGGTCAATATACAATTTACAGAGGTGGCCAATATATAGAGATCAGTCTTCCATTGAGTACATGTGATGCATGTCCAGTCTATGAAAATTAGGTCAACTTAAGGAAGTGGTTGACGTAGGGAGGTGGTCAACTATGAGGTTCTAACTGTATTTTAAAGGTTCATCCATGTCGTACCATAAATTAGTTCTTCATTCCTTTTTGTGGCTAAATAATACTCCATTGTATGAATATACCACAACTTATTTATCATTCATCTATTGATGGAAATTTTGTTTTTACCTTTTATGTAATGTTAATAGTGCTTTTATCACCATCTGTGAATAAGTATTTGTTGGGCCACCTCCTTTCAATTCTTTGGGGTACATACCTAGGAGGAGAATTGTTTGGTCATGTGGCAATTCCTTGTTTAACTTATCGAGGAACTTCCAGACTGCTTTCTGCAATAGTTTTACCATTTTATGTTACCACCAGCGATGACTGAGGGTTCCAATTTTTTCACATGTTCACTAACACTTTTTTTGTTTTTTGTTTTTTTCTATTATAGCCACGTAGCAAGTATGAAATGATACCTCTTTGTAGTTTTGAGATGCATGCCCTCGAACATCTTTTCTTTCTTTCTTTTTTTTTTTATTGACACAGATTCTCAGTATGTCACCCTCGGTAGAGTGCTGTGACATCACAGCTCACCCAACCTCAAACTCTTGGGCTTAAGCGATTCTCTTGCCTCAGCCTCCTGAGTAGCTGAGGCTACAGGTGCCTGCTACAACATCAGGCTGCTTTTTAATTGCAGTTTGGCCAGGGCTAGATTCAAACCCGCCACCCTTGGTATATGGGACCGGTGCCTTACCCACTGAGCCACAGGCACTGCCCTCTTCTCTGATTTCTTTTAACAAAGTTTTATAGTTTTCTTTTTTTTTTTTTGAGATGGAGCCTCAAGCTATCCCCCTGGGTAGAGTGCCATGGCATCACAGCTCATAGCAACCTCCAACTCCTGGGCTCAAGCGAGTCTCCTGCCTCCGCCTCCCAAGTAGCTGGGACCACAG